>JAKUCV010004364.1:100882-125473 GCA_028386065.3 Turnera subulata
ATTGCCTGAATACTACTAGCTTGTAAACTTTTTACACTTTGTATCTGATCTGATCAGTTCTATCCTCTTTCTGTGTCCTACTGGCTTATCTGTCTTTCAATACAAGCATTATATAGTATCCTCTCATAAAAACCTAACGCCGTGGTCAAAATTCTTCGTTCTCTTATTGTCAAGTGTCAATTCGATCGTTTTTTCAGATTTTTTTTAGTACAAGAACCAAGTCATAGGCATTTTATCTTCTTAATTGGTCATCTTCCATTTTTCTTTTCTCGGTTTCACGTGGGAAAAAAATCAGGACCTCGGCAACTATGTATTTCCCTTTCTGTGTGTCACCGAGAAGTATATATGGATTTAATGACCAAGTCTTTATGAAGTTAGCGTCTTTTTTTCTTCCCTGTTTTACTGCGTACTTAAACAATTTTATACTCGTTAGTCTTGATTCGAGTACTGTAGTATTATTGATGTACGTAGTTGGAATAATTCAACCATATTATTATCAGTTGAATTTTTTATATTAAAGAAAAACTGACTGAGTTAACTAAGTTGTGTTAGGAATATAACTAGTCGTATGTACTCTTTCCAATCCATTTTTTGCACTTAAAAGAAATGGGGGGTTGAATTTCAACTCTCTGTGCCGGTCAAAACGATCATTGTATTTTACCAAATATATATATATATATATATATATATATATATATATACACACACAGCACATCAGCCTCTTTATTTTACTAAATCGTCAATCCTAGTTTTATAATTATAGCAAAACAAACGAGGAACAAAAAATAGAGAACACACTGATCTGTTGTTAACATGAGGAAGATTGCAATTCTATTAGGGAGCGTTTGACCTGCGAAGACACAGGAATTTGATAAACATTCACTTGAAAATATCAACAAATCAAATTGAATGGTTCTAAATTTCTGACTGAGTTCACATTTCTTATTGAAATATTGATATTCTACGAAGACCAGGGAAAGTCTCGCTCAAGTAATATTGATTATTATTTTTTTGGGGTATAAAACGGGCTACGCCCAAACTACTAAGTCTAAGAAGAAAGTAACATTTTTGTTATTACTATTAGACTTTTGACTAAGCCTTGAAGGATCAGTGCGTGCCATAGGACAATTTTTGAAGTTGAATGCATTCTCTTACCATTCTTATTATAACAGCAGCATAAAATGTCAATCTTAATCAATAAACTATAGGTCAAGTGGTATTGCTGTCGTTTATAGGGAAGTACTGGAGATTTTTATTTCGTGAAAACTAAAACAATAACTTTTCCTTCTTTGCGTTTTGGTGCATCAGAAAATTAAAACAACAGAAGGAACAATTGGGGGCTAAGAGGATTAAGAAAAAAAAGGTAACATGTTTTCTCACGACTATTTCAAGGATAATAGAATATAAATTCAGCTGTTGCATTGGCTGCTACGTATCCATGGCGAGCCGTACTAAAAAAGTGAATATATAATTCCTCGAAATAAAGGGAAGATATCGAGTTGGAGGGATTCCCACATTTACACTGATTTTGGTTAAATATAATAGCTGGCCTTTAAGACCATTTCTCGTGCTTTAATTTTCTAATGTCGATTAGTTCCTTCTTCAACTGCCTATATAACAAACCGATTAATTAATTAAAAGCCGAGGTTCAGATCACACTGCATCGGCCATTTCATGGGCAAGCCCGAGAGAGGAAAATTAAGATCTCTTCCGTTCAGCAAATCCGCTCGAACATTTTCCGGTGACAGTGTTCTGCTCGGTCGGATTCGGGTTCAGGTTCGACTTGTAAAATTCCGGATATAGAATAGAAAAAAAAAATTAGAAGAGTAATGCAAAATGTTACTTATTTTTAGGATTTTTTCCCCCATTTAAAATATTAGGAATAATTGGCTATAATGTATTTAGTAATTGGTACGCATATGTAACTGATTAGAATCGAATTTGCTCCAAATAAAAACATTTCTTGTAGTCAACAGCTTCGCTCTACGAAATGTATTGATGAGGTTCATAATTAATGATGAAACCTAAACTTAAAATTCTGGGATGTGATGTTACTTTTGATGTGAAGTATTGACTTTCGTATTTAGGGAGAAAAACCATATGGCCCTAATTTTTTTTGGAAAAACTCCTCCTGCAAGTGGTAGGAAGACCAAGAAATTAAATGAACCATCACAAAGACAAACAGTATTTTTCTTACCCCATTCAAGGTCAATTTCAATGGGATCCAGTGGCTTTGTAACTCATCAGCCAAGTAAGTAGGCATATTCAGGTGACCTTGCCATTGTCTAACATTTTTTTTTTTTCATATTGAAGTTTGGTAGGCTGGCTTAGGGCAAGCTCCCGTTAAATTTTCTTTCTTAGGTTACTAAAAATTACAAGATACTAGTGATTTGGTGGGTTTATAAAATAAAACTACCACACACCCCGCCAGTGAGTTCCGCTTCTTCCCAACTCAAATCACCTTTTTTCACTCCCCCACTCGCCGCATCAATACAAACACTCCCTTGACCTTCCCTTTCCGTTGAAAATCCCAATCCATTCTCTCTCTCCCAAATAAAAAAATTTAAACGACATGAAACATGAATCAATCTGAAAATTCAAGTGCAAGGGTTGATCGTGAAATTAGCTTGCACTGTTGAAATATAACATGCCATAGTTGAAATGTAACATAAAATAAATTATGTAAAGCACAGTATCTTCTACACTACCTTGGGTTGTTTAAAAATAAACTACAAATTGAATTTCAGTATGGAAACTAGAATACATCATCGTGTCAACACATACATGCTCATGTGATTTGAATTCACCAAATGAGTCAATTTGTAGTCAGGCACAGGATCATGCGTTACAGATTTACTAATCAGAATGGTATTTCTCTTCAAGCATAAAAGAACATGAGACTGCTATATTTTTGTAGCTATACTTGATACCTGACCCATTCTGGCAAAAAAAATTCAGGGATTCAAACAAACAAGCTACACTTAATACAAGACATGAGCTACTCTTGTCAAATGATTCAGATGTTTGGATACAAGGACGGCCTACAAACATAAAATTCCTCTAAAAATCAAACTAGCAAAATAGCACAAATAAATTGATGACTACAACTTTTCTTCCTTCTGATTGGTGAACTGGACGAAGTACAATGCACACCACAAGTCTTCTACTGTGACTCCAAAAGAAATTTTCAACAATTTTAACCTTAGGCAACCGGATTTCCGCCAACAGAAGCAACTGGACCCTGTGCTTGGACATTCCTGTTGACAAAGACATAGATTTAGCAGGAGATAGAAGTCTCATGGACAACGGTGAACACTGGAAACGATCAACAGCATCCATGAAGTACTTGTTATTCAAACTATTATATCAACCATCATCCTGTACTCTTTATGCCTCTCTTTTCATGTTGTGGATTACATATCAAACTTTAAATGCCTCTCCTTTTCGTGGAATTATGAAACCAAGTGTTCATAATCCTAAATGCCAGAATTTGGTAAAACGAAATGCCATATTAACATGCCTAAACACATCATTTTAGAAATGAAAAGGAAATTAAACCGTGTTCCTTCTGTGCGACATTTCGTCAAACAGCAGGCATGCGGAGAAAAACAAACAAGTATACTGTGAAGTGTGGCATTCCTACTTTCTATCAGCCAACCACAACAACATCAGAGAAGAACATATATCAAACAAAAGCATTGCAATCAAGCAATCATCAGCAGCAATGGAGTGGTTCATTCACTTCCTTCTCAAAACACAATTCCAAAACGTAAGGTGCAGGATAACAGTCACCACTCACCCCATCTTTCCCATCCCTGCTAAACTTGAAACTAATGGGTATTCAGCCTGGTAGCTCAGCAGCTGCTGCCTCCGCTTCCCTGTTTCCAAAAAACCACAGAGCAGAAAGTGAAACACAAATCATTGAGTACAAGGAATAGTAGCAGGAAAAAAATGGCTCTATCTCATGCATAATACAAGAATAAGCTGAAGGATCAAAATTTTAAATTGGAAAAATACACACAACATTACCTTGCAGCCCGGTTCATCTCTTCGTTTCCACCAGGCTCATAGTAGAGACCAAGACGGAAGGACTTTGCCGCTCTTGAGAATTTCTGCAACCCATGTCATAATGATTACAATCAAATAGATTACTACAATCATTTACATATGAGAATCCAGAAAGTTCAGTCGAAACCACATACTTTTACTGACTTCAAAGCCACACCAGTCCTATAGTAACCTTCGGGCCACATGGGTCTCTCCCAGATGCACTCCTGCCCATCACATAACGCTTTAAAGCCTTCATCCAGAATAGCCCAACAACGGCTTCGATTTGACAAAGCCGCTGTATTGGAGGGATCCTTCTCGATCACCTGAAATTGCATCACGTAAACTTCAGAAAAACTAAACCTTGGAAAAATAAAATAAAATAAAAGGCATTAATTGGTGGTCAGACAGAATCCATCCGAAAAACCGTAATGCCTGACGCCGGGGAGAAGAAAAATAACTCATGGCAATTTCAAGAAACTCCAAGCACTAATTGGATTTTGACAACAATAATCTAAATGGAAATTTTTGTGAGGGGATAACCTCACTATAGTAGTAAATGGCCGCGAGGTAGTTTCTCCTCCTAAAAGCAGCTTCTCCTTCTGATAAATACATCGGAATTTGCTTCTTTTCCAGTTGTTTGATCTGTCCAATATTTCAATTAAACTGAATTCAGAAATGGAAAACCATAAAACTTAAAATAAAACCAAACAAAAAGAATGTAATAGTAGGAAATACATCAAAGCATAAAATTTACCCGAGGACCACATAATCAAGAGAGACGACCTTACCTTCTGCTCAACTTCTTCGGAGAAGAGGTAACTCACCAATCCAGGTAAGCTCCAAGGGCTAACATCCGAAATGGGAGCGGTGTCAGGAAAAAGAACCGCTGCATTCCCAAGATGGCCTCTCAGTGCAGCCATTTCCAGGGGCGTCAGACCCAACTGTTTGTTACACACATTGTTAAAGTTCAAGGAACTATGTCAAATAATATGATTTTTATGTAGCATGGCGCAGTTACGGCATCAACCTAACAGATATTAAATGAGCAACCATGCAACAGTTACTCGCTTTTGAAATGGCTTCGGTGAGGTGGTCCTAGCTAAAACGAAAATGATCTATTCACAACTATATCAAATATGGAATTCAAAGAGATCTTCTAACATCAATCATTATGTGACCTGAAACTAAAATTAAAATTACTTTCTATGAGTTTTATGTGACAGATAAATTACATGATTGGTGGCATTTGGATTTGCGCCAGCTTTGACCAAGCACCTTGTAATATCAGATCCCGCACAATTGGCTGCTTCAAGAGGTGCCAATCCAAATGAAGGAGCGTTTGGATCAGCTCCACCCTGGCGTCAGGCAAAACAGTAACCAACTTCAAAAACAAGTATAAAAACTTAACCCGGTATTAAGAAATAAGAGAATTCAAATATCAACTGAAACTTAAGGAGACAACGCACCTTGAGTAGGAGCTCCACCGATTCAAGAGAATTGGCTAGAATAGCAGCCACCAATGGAGAGTGTGGGTGAGGATTCCTATTGGGCTGGCCATGCAGTGGTAAGCAGAAATGTTATTAGACAATCAAGCCAACCAGTAATAAAATCGAGGTATATGAAAGACAACTTACATCAGCATTGTTTTCCAACAATATACTAATTACTTTTGCGTTGCCACAACGAGCAGCCTTTTGTAACGGTGTACCAAAGATGGAGTCTATATCAACTTTAGCGCCTTTCTTGATCAAAAGTTGTAGAAGTTGGCCATGTTCTGTAAGAACGCAACCAAGCAATGTAAGATTAAGTACAAACCCACAACTTAAGTTCCAAAAAATTAAAATCATATAACTCCCATGAAATCCTCTAGGAAAATTAGACCACATTATGTGAAAATATTGGTGCCGGGTAAGAATCAATTTAGAATGCGAGGTTTGCATACCTTGTGCTACATAATTTATAGGAGTCGCTCCCTTAGCATCAACGGCATTTGGGTTTGCCCCATTCTCGAGAAGGTGAAGGCAGATGGAAGGGTGATTGCCTGCAACAGCACAATGTAAAGGAGTTTGGCCTGCAAAAAAAAAGGTACCAAAATTAAGGGTATGGTGTGAAACTGTTGTCAACTAGCAATTCCAAAACACTAGAAAGCTGATGAGGAAAGTAGTTAACCACAAACCAAAATTGAAAAATTAAACAATATTTACCATCAAAGCCTTTAAATATTAAAAAGAAGAGTTCATAAACTAGGCATAGGGTGAGTACTTTAGGTTTTGATAGATCCGAGCAAAGCAAAAAGAGAAGGGACCAGAAAGAAAAGACATTNTTGTCAACTAGCAATTCCAAAACACTAGAAAGCTGATGAGGAAAGTAGTTAACCACAAACCAAAATTGAAAAATTAAACAATATTTACCATCAAAGCCTTTAAATATTAAAAAGAAGAGTTCATAAACTAGGCATAGGGTGAGTACTTTAGGTTTTGATAGATCCGAGCAAAGCAAAAAGAGAAGGGACCAGAAAGAAAAGACATTAACACTTCTTTTAGCTCGTTCTCATTGGCAGCAAGATTTCAATAATTCCACTAAGGTAGTGTTGCACCATAGATTGTGAAGAGAATGAAAAGGTGACAGTCCTCATGTGATTATATTGAGCATATAATACAAGTGTTACATACAGAGAGACTTCTATCTACAGGCAATGATCAGATCATCTAACTACTCATCATCATCTACTCGTTATTATCTAATAGATTGGACGCTACAAGCATGCCACATATGCAAATTTACATCAAGCCAAATATGCAAATCTTGCCCATAGATGAGCGACATGTTGATATTCAATCAGACAAACAGATGAGCTTTTTGCACCGATGCAATTTGTTATATATACCTTTCTCATCCATTAGATCAACGTCCAGTTTCAGTTCTTCGATAAGATAGTGGCACACAAGTGCCTTCCCCGCAGCTGCGGCAATGTGCAGAGCGGTGCTGCCATCGTCATCCCTGAAACCTTCTACTTCTTTCTCGTGTTCAGTTGCAATACCTATAACGCCAATAATGTCACAGATTTCTTGGTAAGTTGTTTATAGGATCTTTTTTTTAAAAAAAAAACGATATCACGAGAAAAACATATATAAAGCTGCAAGGAAATGAAAAAGTTCATACGTTTGACTGTGGTCAGGTCGCCAACCAGAGCCGCATCTAAAAACACACCGCAAGCCAAAGCATATTCTGAACAAAGAAGAAAGAAGAAGAAGGATATATTAAGCCACAAAAATCTAAAAAAAAAAAAAAGCAAGGATTTAAAACGGAGAAACGCGCACAGACCTATATGCTCCATGACTGAGAGAGAAAAGAAGAAACGCTCAAGCGCAAGTTGCTTAATCCCAAGGCGCAGCTACGTAAACGATTGAGATGTTATTAATCTGTCAAGAACAGAGTACAAGGAATCAGGTCATTACAGAAAGCATGAGTAATCAAACACAGCAAACCAACAAGAAAATCATAAAACATAAGAAAAAACACAAATCGCCCACCCTTCCCCTGGAATAATAAAAAGATGATTTCCCCTAACCGTTTCTTGCTAACAAAGCTGTCCAATTCATTACCACGAAATTAGCAAAGTACATATTTATTTGATATAAACGATGGTGAAGATTTATTGATGTAGAAGATAGAATACAGAATGTACAAGCCAAGAAGGCTATAAAATTAAGAAAAGAAATACATGATTATGTGAATGATAGAGAACAGTTAGTACCCCTCCAACGCTTAATGGAATCAGCAGAACTTAGAAGATCAGTGAGGTGAAGAGAAAAAGATGGATGTTTGGCCCAAATCCAACTAATCGAACGCAACAAAATTATGTCAAATAAGCGCTCCCAGCCTACTTCCTTATTGCAAAAAATTAAGCTGTTACGTGCCAACCAAATCGACCACAGTGTGGCGAAGAAAATAGCAAGCCAAGATGACCGGGAACCACTGTGACCATTCAGCAGAAACCGTTGAGAATAGAAGGATGCAAAGTCACAGGGCACACACCACTTGACACCCCACCATTTACATATTTTGCACCAAAGAGCCCAAGTATGCCGACAATGGATGAAAAGATGAGAGATTGTCTCTATGGAAAGGGAGCAGAAAGGGCATAGAGCAATGGATGACCCTAAAATACGAAGATGCAGAAGCTTGTCCCTGGTGCAAACACCTTTATTAAGGACCAACCAAGTGAAACACTCAACTTTTGGGGGCGCAATTGAGAGCCACACTAGAGGAATTTATTGAATAAAAGCAAAACCCAAGGCAAGAAGTCGTCATAAAAAAAAGATGACTGCAGTTATCTACTTTCTGTTCAAGTAAACTCTCTGTTCCATCTCACATTAGTGTACGGGTAAGTGTATGTGTATTTGTTTTGCTCTTGCAGTTATCTACTCTATGACTGCATTCTTTGTACTTCATCAGTTTATTCAATAAAGACCTTCGATTAGTATCAAAAAAATCTACAATCAAAAAACGCAAGAAGCTACACGCACAAACTTGACACCAATTCACCACCAATCTTCTTTCTTTTCCTTTTGATTTCATTTCCACAATCGAATACTGTGAGTTTTAAGCCTCCCATGGCAAGCACAACCATAACTCTCGAGTTGGGGCGTCGATGGACTGTGTCGCACTGCATACTTTTTTTTTTTTTTGGGTAAATAGGGTGGCTCAAGGCCTATTATTAGGAAAGTATGTTACTGGTAAAGTGCGTGGGCGTGCCACAGCTGCAGCATCAGCATGCAGAACAGAAAGACAGGCTACAGGAGGTGCATCCGAGTACTGGAGACCAAGGGGGTAAGACTGACCTAACCTAGCCAAGCAATCAGCTAACATATTGGCTTCACGATATACATGTTTAATCAATACATCCCAATCCCGTTGGAGTCAATGCTGAATGGACACCACAAAGGAGTTATAGCTTGCAGGTACATGACTTCTGCCCAGAATCATATCCACCACCGTCGTCGAATCCGATTCAACCTCCAACTTCCGACAACCAATTTCCCATGCTATGGATAAACCCTCTAACACAGCCCAAAGCTCCGCCAAAATTGCCGACCCGGTGCCAATATGATGAGTAAAACCACCCACCCAGGTACCCTGAGAATCACGGACAACACCGCCACAGGAAATCCTCGAGTCCTCCTGCAGTAAGCATGCCCCATCAACGTTCAGTTTCCACCACCCCTGAGCAGGCACCTTCCAGCTAATATACCGTGCCGACCGTTGAGTCCTAGGTCCCAAGACTGCGGCTTGGGACTCAATCGCACTCCATACTTTGACAATTATCTTAATTTGCTTCTTTACACAACAGATCCAACTTCCTGCTTCATCATTATTGGAGATCTAATGCTTTATGAGACTATTGAAACTTCGTCGATTCACGAAATCAAATCCCTAATTAATTCAAACACGAGACCTAACAAATCACTTGGCTACTCTAGCCTCTTGCACCTCCAAGAACAATCAACCAACGACCTCCCTTCACTGCAATCACTAGCCGACGTTTCCCCGAGTTTGATTTCAACAATCGTCGTCGATATCTATACAGGAAAGACCATCAGAACCCATCCAAAGATTCCTCCCCCATTCCACTGCTTAAGGATCATCGATTAGCTTATTTCGCGACACCCACAGAGAAACACCACCATCACAATCACTGTAGACTTAACATAAAACATAAATAAAAAAAGCAACGCGAGCGCTGACATTCAGAGCACTGACACTAGAGGAATATTAGAGGGATGGAGTGAGGAGTACATATACACACACAAACTTCCAGATCTAAGAAGAAGAAGAAGAAAGTACCGATTGGGTGCTTGGTTTTGCAGCGAAAGTACCCTGCAACAGTTGGTGGTGTAGCACGTGATTCCAGGGGCCGTTGGGTGCTTGGTTTTGCAGCGAATGTTGGCTTTGGCTCTTGTCTCTGCGCTTTTGCGATCAGTTCAAGCGCTTCTTCTAGGGGATATTTATTTTGATCAGGTGCCTGTTGGGTGCCTTAGTGTCTTCCTTGCTGACCTTAATGGTCCCTTGCTTTCACCTCTGAAAACTTCTTCTTCTCATATGATTCCAAAAAAAAAAGAGAGCCTAACCTCTGTGCAGATGCTATAGTTAACTTAGCTTTTGATTTTGAGTTAGGTTATACTCCCCTGCATGACCCGCCTGAGGGAGATTCTTTTGTCTGATAGATGTATTGCTACGAGTCTTACTCCCACTTGATGTATCTGGTTTTATGATTAATATATCCTTCCAGATTAAAAAAAAAAAAAAAGAGAGGAATGGAAAAGAGGAGCTTACAGAGAAAGAGAACCACAAGCATGAAATGAAACAAAAGGGAATGTGTGTGAATTTGTGAGCAAAGAAGGTGAATGGGATATTTTGTAATTTATGGGAAGCATGAGTAGACTGTGCAGTAATGAGCCTTAACATTAGTAGTGCAACCATGCAGAAAGATTCTCACGTGAAATTGTAATAGAATCATGCAAAAATGGAAGTATGGTGCCAAGCTTACGTAACATAGTTGCCCCACCACCAGGCACCTAGCCTTTTCATTTTTTTTTTTTGGGCTTGAGTTTCGCATATCTCACAATTGAAAAATCAAAAACTATAAAGGACAAAAGTAAGCATCCTAGCTTAAACCATGAACTGATTTTTGAATTATCTGATAATGGGAGATTTTAGGGTACCATTGTCAACGTTTGGGGTACCAAAATCCATGTTGACATGGACCAATAGGAAATTAGTGATATAAATTATTATTTTCATTAATATTTAGAACAGTCCTCAAAGTTTTTAATTTTATTAAACTACCCATTACTATTAAAATTCTCCATAAAGACTTGCTAAATTTATGAGATTGTCCTCTTGGAACGTAGATCATCCCACTGAATGCTATTTTATGAGAGTAAACAATTTATTAAATTTTTATTTTTTTAAATTGATGAATAATTTCAAGTTACATTTTTTTAATAAGTTAAGAAGGTCACTATACAAAAATAAATGAATTATTTTAATTTTTTTAATAGTTTTATATTTTTTAAAAAAATTTTAGTTTATGTCTAACTATTTTGTATAACCAATTCACTCCTTATTTTTGTTCGATTGATTTAATTTTAAGGAAAAAAATTTATTTGATACAGATTTCATATGCCTATCAGGTAATTTGGTTTCTATAATTATTTTGGTATACAGGTAAAACAGCTACATTTTTCCTTTTTTATTTTCTACTGCTTTTTATTTTTTTTTCAAATAAATGTCAGGTACTCACTTTTTCCAAAACTAACTTTTTAAAAATTTTTAAATTTCAATAAAATACTTAAAATATTTTATTAAATATTATTGTTGAATTTTTTATAACTTTTAAAGTTTTAAAATTTTCATTATAATACTGAAAATATTCATAAAATATTGGAGTTAATTATTCTTTAACTTTAAAAAATTTTCATAATTTTTCTAAAAACTAATAAAAATATTAATACAATTTGGAATGAATTATTCTATAGCTTTTTAAAATCTTAAAATTTCAATTAAATATTAAAAAAATTATAAAATATTTTAATGAATTACGCTATACCTTTTAAAAAATTTTCATAGTTTTTCAAAATAATTTTTCTTTGTTTTAATTTTTATTATATACAAAAATAATTTTTTATGTAATTTCTTTTACATGTAAAGGAAAAAATTATTTTAGACCAATAGCAAATACGTAACTGTTCAATAATCAAAAAAATAATTATTTATTAACAGGGTTGTAAATTATATAAGATATGTATGAAATAGTGTAAAAAAAAGATATAAAGGATCAATATATAATTTTTTTATAATATTAGACAAAACCATAATTATTATTTTTTGATCCACTTGTTTAAATACTATTGGGCCACATTGCTTGGGTTTGAGTACCTTTCGTTTTGCAAAGGTACAGTAGCAACCCCCATCTGATAATACCCTTTTTTTTTTTTTTGCCAGCGCGATAGAGCCATTCTTCATTTATTACTGTTAAACCAAAGACCTAGACATAGTATCTTTTCCATAACTGAAAACTAATTAAAAAGCTCAAGTGAATAAAAGATGATTGATCTTCGTTCAATATTGATTGTGTCCATGACTCTTATAAGATGATGATCAGAGATCGTATAGAAAGACGTTATATAAATTATTACCAAGTTTTTAAAACACCAGGAGCAATTTGAAGATATATCTAGTCATTTTTCACTACAAGAAAGGTTAGAAAATAGGAAATTTTATTTGTCACATTTAGAGTGAAATTTGTCCTCTTAGACTTTTAAGGAAAAAATTTGGGGTGGACAAATTTGTCTTATGAGGTCTTGTCACCTTAGCCTAAAGAGACTATTTTGCAATTAGTCACTTAAAGTATGTTCTAATGGGACAAATATTATTCTCTATACTACATCTAAATAGACAAAATTTGTCCCCAATACATTTCAAAATAGACAAATATAGTCTCTTCAGATAAGCTATTGACATTAGACTATTGATCCTAAAATTGCTACCGTAAATGAGCAAATAAATAAAATAGATATTTAGGTACCTTGTAGTGACTGAATTAAAACAAGAAGAAATAGAACCATCATTCATATATCAATAAAATTTTCTTTTATAGAAAAAATATCTTACTAGAATTTCATTGCATTAATAGAAGATATTGTTTACATCTGCTAATGCCATTGAAACTAGATGAGAGGGAAAATTGTCTAAAAAGTACATATTCTTCAGGAAAATGGATAATTCTTTGAGAGGTACATATTCTTCAGGAAAATGGATACATATCCTTCCTTCATGCGCCAGCCTGTTGAACTTGAGAAGTACATGAGCGGTTGTAAAAGATCGCAAGTTAACTACCAAAGGAGGAGCTTGCACCAGTATTAGTCTTAGATAAGAGCTGGACTGCTACAGAGAGTTAAGTTCATTAATAACCAAAAGGCAATCTGACTGGATCAAAACACACATATGAATTATGACACAGACACAGACACAGCACCCAGCTAAAAAGCTCTCTTGCTCTCTCTCTCTCTCTCTCTCAAATGATGGTAACAACAACGTACAATTAGCGTAGTAAACAACCACAGCCGTTAACCTCCTGATTTCTTATTAAATTCAAAAACTGATTAATACACAAAATTACACAGATAAAAAATCTCAATTAGCCGATTACGCAAAATAAACACTCTATCTATAACCGAACCAGCACCACATGTCAGTGTTGATTTTAGTGAGGATGGAATGGACTAAGAATTCCCCCCATTTCTCAGCTTCCTTGTATCTGTAGAAATGAGAATAATAGGACCCACAGCCTCTAAAACCTCGAGGCAAAACTCCCAAATTTAGGCCAAACTCCCAAATTTAAAGATAATCCATTTCGGAAATTTTAAGCAACAACCAGACACCAATGCCATGTCAATACCCCCAAGAAAAAGGTTTTTCTACAATGCTAACCTCATGATATCATCTCACAGGAAAAGGATAAAGATTGACCTCTCCAATACGTGGGCTGACAAAATTCAGGTCCTCCTGCAACCCTTTCAGGCCAGATTCATTATAGTTGGCTCAGTTAGGTGGATGCAGAAGCAAAATGCCATAATCAAAAGTACACTTACTGATGATAGAAATCACAGTCCCCATCATTTCTTGACATGGCATGCAGCAAGTTATACATTCGCAGCATCTTTTTCCTTGGTATCTATTGACGCATTGTAATTGAACAAAGTAAGCCACAGAAAAAATAAAAATGTACTCAAATAAAGTACAGAAACCCAAAGGACATATCAAAGAAAGGAAGAATTAGAAGAGAAAGAAGAAGAAAGTTTGCTTGCCTTCTCTGAGAAAAGAATGACAGGGCCTTCTCTGAGAAAAGATTGACAGGGGCAAAGGAACAAAATATATCCATAAACGCTTGAAGGATAAGCGAGTTTTGATGGGGCTGAAAAATACTGCAAAATGTTATCATAGACACCATGGACAAAACTAGCCAGCAGTTCGCTCTTCCATTTCACGCCATAATGAGAATAACAGGGAAGCCAGCATTTTAATTGGGGTTCAAGTTCCATATACTAATGTCTATTGAAGTCAGTACTTAGCATCTCAAATCAATTCAAACAACAAGCGTTGTATGATGAAAAGAAGAGATGCCGCATACTCACCAGCAAGGTGATAATAGTGCTGCTTAGATCCAATATAAGCCGCAAAGCTTGTTCTCGAAATACCATCAGGTCAAGGAGCAGCTGAAACACAAAATCAAGCGGTCAGCAAGAAGCCATAGCCATTCCTCAAAATAATTAGAGAGTACGAAATCTCTGTGTTCTCAGAAATAAGGTAGAGTAAACGGTGACTGGATCAAAACACACATATGAGTTATGACACAGACATAGCACCCAGCTTAAAAGCTCTCTTGCTCTCTCTCTCTCTCAAATGATGGTAACACCAACGTACAATTAGCGTAATAAACAACCACAGCCGTTAACCTCCTGATTTCTTGATTAATACACAAAATTATACAGACATAAAATCTCAATTAGCCGATTATGCAAAATAAACACTCTATCTATAACCGAACCAGCACCACATGTCAGTGTTGATTTTAGTGAGGATGGAATGGACTAAGAATTCCCCCATTTCTCAGCTTCCTTGTATCTGTAGAAATGAGAATAATAGGACCCACAGCCTCTTAAACCTGGAGATGAATATAAAGATAAGCAAAACTCCCAAATTTATGCCAAACTGCCAAATTTAAAGATAATCCATTTAGGAAATTTTAAGCAACAATCAGACACCAATGCCATGTCAATACCCCCAAGAAAAAGGTTTTTCTACAATGCTAACCTCATGATATCATCTCACAGGAAAAGGATAAAGATTGACCTCTCCAATACGTGGGCTGACAAAATTCAGGTCCTCCTGCAACCCTTTCAGGCCCAGTTTCATTATAGTTGGCTCAGTTCGATGGATGCATAAGCAAAATGCCATAATCAAAAGTACACTTACTGATGATAGAAATCACAGTCCCGATCATTTCTTGACCTGGCATGCAGCAAGTTATACGTTCGCAGCATCTTTTTCCTTGGTATCTATTGATGCATTGTAATTGAACAAAAGTAAGCCACAGAAAAAATAAAAAAGTACCCAAATAAAGTACAGAAACCCAAAGGACATATCAAAGAAAGGAAGAATTAGAAGAGAAAGAAGAATAAAGTTTGCTTGCCTTCTCTGAGAAAAGATTGACAGGGCCTTCTCTGAGAAAAGATTGACTGGGGCAAAGGAACAAAATATATCCATAAACGCTTGAAGGATAAGCGAGTTTTGATGGGGCTGAAAAATACTGCAAAATGTTATCATAGACACCATGGACAAAACTAGCCAGCAGTTCGCTCTTCCATTTCACGCCATAATGAGAATAACAGGGAAGCCAGCATTTTAATTGGGGTTCAAGTTCCATATACTAATGTCTATTGAAGTCAGTACTTAGCATCTCAAATCAATTCAAACAACAAGCGTTGTATGATGAAAAGAAGAGATGCCGCATACTCACCAGCAAGGTGATAATAGTGCTGCTTAGATCCAATATAAGCCGCAAAGCTTGTTCTCGAAATACCATCAGGTCAAGGAGCAGCTGAAACACAAAGTCAAGCGGTCAGCAAGAAGCCATAGCCATTCCTCAAAATAATTAGAGAGTACGAAATCTCTGTGTTCTCAGAAATAAGGTAGAGTAAACGGTGACTGGATCATAACACACGTATGAGTTATGACACAGACATAGCACCCAGCTTAAAAGCTCTCTTGCTCTCTCTCTCTCTCAAATGATGGTAACACCAACGTACAATTAGCGTAATAAACAACCACAGCCGTTAACCTCCTGATTTCTTATTAACTTCAAAAACTGATTAGTACACAAAATTATACAGATATAAAATCTCAATTAGCCGATTATGCAAAATAAACACTCGCATCCACCAGTCAATGCACACAAATCAAACCAAAACAAATCCCCCAAAACCACACCTAAACCATAAATCTAAACAATTGAACATCAAACACAACACATAAAGGAGAGAGTGAAGTCCAGTGTGTTGGGATGAAGAAAGTATGAGACTGATCGTTGGACCGGATTTAGTCCAACAGACAGTGGATAAGATCCAGACGGTGAGACAGTGTATGAGAGCTGCTCAGGATCGGCAGAAGAGCTACGCCGACAAACACCGATGTGAGATGGAGTACAATGTTGGTGAGAAGGTTTTCCTCAGAGTAGCACCTTGGAAGGGTGTGATTAGGCTCAGAAAGAGAGGGAAGCTAAGTCCCAGGTACATCGGGCCGTATGAGATCGTAGAAAGGGTTGGACCCTTGGCGTACAGATTGTCTTTACCTGAGGAGTTGTCACGGATTCACGATGTGTTCCATGTTTCCATATTGAGGAGGTACAGATCAGATCCGAGCCATGTGGTTACTACAGCAGATGTTGAGGTCGCAGAGGATCTTACGTATACAGAGTTGCCAGAGCAGATTCTTGCCCGGGAAGTTAGACAGTTGAGGAACAGAATTGTAACGCCCCGGTTTTCCGTTTTAGGATTTATAAAGAAAATTCCGAATTCCGGTAATGGAAATAAAATTGATTTATTTTTCCTTTGGATTCATTAATTTTAAGCGGTAATATGACGCATTTGAGCTTTGTCGGACCTAAAACGCGTTTCGGGGCGAAACACGACGTCTATCGTAGTTTTAATCTAAACTACGTCGTTTTGGAAAAAAAAATGTTGACTGAAGTGGGTTGACCGCGCCCCAGCCCGAAACGACGTCGTTTCGGGGCTGAGCCGGCCAACCCTAAAAGCCTTCTTTCCCTTCTCCTCTTGCCTCTTTTCTTTTTCACTTTCGTTTTCTTTTTTTCCGTTGCTCCTCCACTAGCCGCCACTGCCAACGGCATTATTCCCCACCATCTCCCACTTCTTTCTTTTCTCATCTCTTCCTCTCTTTTCTATGCTCTCTCTCCCTTTCCTCTCTTGCTGCCGCCGACACACACCATCACCACCACCTATCTTCTTCTTCTCCTCACTGAGCAGCTGTTGCTCGTCCTTAACCCGTCGCCGCCATCTTCCAGCTTTCACACGAGAGGGCAGTCGGGGGAGGTCGGGACAGGAGCGGTAGCTCGCTCTCAGGTCGGGGCTCAGTCGCATTCGTCGCCACCGCCTTCGCTTCCTGTCGGTAAGCCACGATTCTCTTTCCTCTCTTCTCCACACTTCTTTACCCGGATGAGATCGGGACTGGGTTGTTTGAATCTAACCCGTTTTGGCTCTCTTGTTGTACGGTGTTGGATCGATGGCGGATTTGAGTCATTGGTACTCCCTGCGCGCGGTGGTGGGTTGTTTGGTTATAGGACTGCTCAGACAGTGGCCCTGCGGTGGTGATTTGCAGTTGTGGTGGCCGGTGGTTGCGGTGTTCGGTCTTAGCCGAGCAGTGGGCTGTGGTACCCTGCCGAGGGTTGGGTTGCTAATGGTATGGTCTGACGGTGAGGATTGGGTGACTGCCATCCATGGGTTCTGGGTCGGCAGTGGGCGGCGTCTCCCGGGTAAGCTTTTGCTTACTCAATTTCGTTTCATTTCAATTGGTGTTGATTTTCCTGTGAATGTGGGAAAAGAATGAATTGGAATTCTGTAAGTTGTGTATTGAATTGAGTTTTGGTGTTGGATGTTTGTTGTGGATGACGGCAGTTTTGGGTGAAATTCCGGCGAGGGTGACCGGAAACCGGCGAACGTGTACTGTTCCAGCGAGAGCTCGGGAATTTTCCGGCGAAGGCTCGGGTTCTGCCCGGCGAACTGTACTTCTCGTTTTTACGAGTGTTAGACGGTAATTACCTATGTTTGTCTCGGTTATGCCATGTATTTAATTTTTGGAATTTAATTACCAAAATACGTTTATATTTATTCGTTTAATGAATTGTGGATTACCGAGAGCAGAGAGAAAAGAGTGTATGGCCGGGAGAACTTACCGACACGAATAGATCATAGGCCGATAAACTCTTGGGCTCGGAAACGACCTTAGGACGGTTTTTAGGAAAAACCGAGCCCAGGCCCAATCACCTCAATTTGAAGCTTAGGATATTTAATTGGACTTAAAGTACGGACTTAGGACTTAATCATGGAAAATTAAACTCACGGATGTTAAGAACGGGCTCGAAGCCCAATTTCATAATCGGAAAAATATGGACTTAAGGAAGTGGGCCTCGGCCCGGAAATTTGTGATTAAGGATTTAGTGGGCCTTAGGCCCGAGAATTTGTTAATTGACTTAAACCGATGAACCTTAGATCCCTAATCGTGGGAGTTATAGAAGAGAAAATATCCTTTTGGACTTAGACCCGGAAATCTTATAATTGGATAGTTAGGATCGGGAGATACTCGATTAGAGTATACAATTAGCTTATATACACGTTTTATTCCTAAAATTGGTTTAGTGATTATATTATGTGCCGGTATTCAGGCACGGGAGATACCTCTGGAGCTGTAGACTTGGATCGGGAAGGAGTCATAACTTGCATTTTGAGGTGACATTACAAGTCTTTTATATATGTTTTGTGAATGCATGTTGGTGTGGTTTGTTTGTTTACTTGCCTTGTTTGCTGCATGCGATGATTGGAATTGTATACCTGCTTGTTCTCACATGCCTAATTTCTATATGAAAAATTGTTATGAAAAACTACTTTGGTGATAATGTATGATTATGGGCCGCAGGCCCGGATTAAACAGGGACACATACCATTCACACTTCCCTGAAAGACATAATGTACTTCAACAGAAATGTAAAGTGTAATTAAGAATAAAATACTAAATTCTACTGTGGTGTCGGTTGGTAGCCCCGAGGGAGGGTTGGGTACCCTCGGGTCACATTATGCTGTTTAGCATGCCCAGGGGATGTAGGTGCACCCCTGGAAGACTTGCACCGGTTAGGTGTGTCTGAGTGCACCCTCAGGTAGCTAGCGGCCACTCGAGATTTATCAGTGGTTTTTGGCCTCAGAATCTACCCCTTCTGAGGTTCGACATTTGGGTTTCACACCCTGATCTGATCAGATGCGCTACCGAGACTTGACTCACAGTAGAGGGCCCATAATAATAAAAATAATAATAATGATAACAATAAAATAACGCATTGAGCTCAGATAATACGAGCTATAACACAATAAAACATTTATGTGATGGTGTGTGATTCTGATTTGTTTGTATGCTGTACTTGTGCTCGTGAACTACTCACCCTACGAGCATGACTTCACTTTCATGTATACTTAGACTTTTAATGTTCACTGAGTAGGCGGCTCACATAATCGCCACCGTTGTTTTTCAGACTTTAGTTAGCGTGCAGACTCACTTATACCTTCGTCTCGGAGATCAGACGCAGTCACTTCAGCAGGTAGTTGTGCTTTATCTCTCGGTGGGATCCATAGGGCCATATGCATGATATTTTCTTTCTTGAGTATTATTATTATTTTCATCTTCCGCTGCATGTGAAATAACTCGAGATGTCATAATTATTTTATCTCTATATCGGCAGTTAGCCGGAGTTGATTTTGTAATATTATGTCGGCGAGATGCCGTGATGGCTTACTACTTGTTAAGCCGGTTGATCTCATTTACTTCTATGACATCTCGTTGTTAATACATTTTCATGGAAAATGTTTGTATGCCGAAGCATCGGTTTTTGTACCCCGGGTTTCAAGAGTATTTTGGTAACTCTTTTTCATGTAATTATTTTATTTTTATTAATTGGGGTACGGGCTTCCACAGTTGGTAGCGGAGCGGGCTTCAGATCTTTGGGTTTTCAAGTGATTTTTCCCTGTGCATAAGCCTGTTTCAAATTTATAATTTCTAAAAAACGTTTTTCGATTTGTTTGCATTCATATAGGCGTTATTATGGATCCACCGCAAGACATGCACAATGCTGAAGGACAGGATGGAATTATGCCATAATTAATCGGAAACATAAATATTATTAATAGTACTAATAATACCATTACAAACAGAAACATTACATTGACCTTGATATTTTATATTTTATAAAAGGGGAATAGGACAACGATTTTGGATATTGTATTAAAATGGAAAATACATCTAACGGTTAGGAATGACGTTGACGCGGAAGCTGTTGGGATCGCTGTTGATGTTGACCGTGACTCTGTCGCTCCACGAGAGCCACATGTCGCCTCTGTCGCGCTGGCCAGGAATCTCGAACCGGTTAGCTTGAGGGAATCGGAGAGGGATGAGACCGTGATCGTCCCGAGGTTGCCACTGCGTCTCCGTTAGAAGAACCATATTCGGTTTGTACTGGTTCTTCAAGTCCCTCAGCGTACGTGAGAACTCTTGAGCGCGCCTTGCAACTCCCCTGCAGTTCCACACCAGCAGCCGTACCTTTGGCCAAGTTGGAGGTAAGCGCGTCATTCTGGGTATGCTTTGGGCCGTCATCGCAAGCTGATAGTAGGCACCTTGCTCCACCGTCTGGCAAGTGGACTCCAGGTTGAATTCCTGAAGCCTGTCGGAAATGAAGAACATCACGGTATTCGCCGATCCGTAGTAGGATGTCCTCAGCGTTCCGCGATCCTCCAGGTAGATCACCTCTTCCATTGGAGTGACAAAGAACCGCGATGAGTAGAGCTCGTCGATGAAGACCAGCCGGGGCATCCTGCCGAGCTCGTTTGGTAGTTCTTCGGCACATTCATTGACCATACTGTAGGCCAATCGGTTCCTTCTGCCAAGGTTGGCACCCTCGACAAAGAAAACTGATGATGGGGCAGGCATTGTGTTTGGGCGTATAGGTGTTTGGTTTTCTTGAGTTTTGAGGTTTCGTTGTCTGGGTGTGAGGATGCTTTAAAATGCTTTGGATAACTTACTCCTCATTCTACCGTCTTTTATAACCTTTGGAGGAGCGTGTTTATTACGTTCGAATTTTAAGTGTCTGCGTTTTGAAATTTTACCGTTGCCGCATTTATTGCTTCGACACGCTATGTGTTTGTTGTTCGGGCAATAAATGCCAGAGGTTATCAGTCCTTCTCTACCTTACAATTTCCAATTTCCCGGGCTAATTCAACTTGGTCTCCTTAAGACTTGTTCCTACATCTTGGTCCCATGCACTCGTGACCGTTGTGGCTAGACCGTGTGGACCACACCTCGAGTAGAGTGCGTATGCGACAAGCTTACAGCTGTTCGGACAGCGCGGAGAGGTGCGTGACGAGACAGACGTTTTTGGCTCATACGGACAATTGTGGACAAGTGGGTAACGTGTCTTTCGAGGGACACAGGACGCTCCCGTGATCATCGCCTTGCCAGTTAACGGGTATCTTTTCACGAGGCTAACAGACGTCACCGTTAACTATGTACGATACGTTTTCGGGATCTAGGATGTTCACGATCGATCCAGGGCGCCGAACATGGAAACATGTTTTACTTTAACCTTTTAATGTTTTGACTTTATTAAACGAGTCTTGCTTCATTTATAACTTTCTTATGTTTGATTTCATACCTTTATTGCCGTTTTAAACCTGTATAACACGAGATTTTGTAACAGAAGAATTTCGATTTAAGAAGAAAGCTTATTTTATTAATTTCATAACATCTTATTACAAAGAAAAAGCACTCTACAGAGTTACATGAGTTTTCAGATCGGTTACAAGTTTCTGTATATTCGAGACTTGAGAAGAGAGTCCCATACATGCCAGTTCAATTTGCATCACTGCAGTGTGGACCTTCTTCAGTGAAGAGTCCAGTTGCTTCATTATCTGCAGTGGTGTGCTGGACTCAGCTGCTGCCTTGCCTTTTCTATCTTTTGCATCCTTGTTACCAGAAGGTCCTTCCTTGCTTACACGCTTCTTTCGCCGTCTCGGAGGAACCACCATGTGCTCCTTCAGGCCGATGATGTTGGTTTTGAACCGCTTCTTAGGAGGTTCCTCATCGGAGCTTGTCGGGAAAGCCCTACCACCGATGTAACTGTTATCCTCTGAGTCAGAGGTGGTACGGGATCTTAGTGGTGAGTCCATAGTGATGTGTGAGTTCTCAATTATTAGGTTCGGTTTATATAAGCGGAAGAAACGCCGCTTAAGGGTAAAAGCGACATCTCGCAATGAGATCGGACACCTGGTGGAGAATACCAGAAACTTATCGTGGTAGAACCTACGGACTTGATGATTGAATTTCGAGGACGAAATTTTTTTTAAGGTGGGTAGAACTGTAACGCCCGATTTTCCGTTTTAGGATTTATAAAGAAAATTTCGAATTCCGGTAATGGAAATAAAATTGATTTATTTTTCCTTTGGATTCATTAATTTTAAGCGGCAATATGACGCATTTGAGCTTTGTCGGACCTAAAACGCGTTTCGGGGCGAAACACGACGTCTATCGTAGTTTTAATCTAAACTACGTCGTTTTGGAAAAAAAAAACGTTGACTGAAGTGGGTTGACCGCGCCCCAGCCCGAACGACGTCGTTTCGGGGCTGAGCCGGCCAACCCTAAAAGCCTTCTTTCCCTTCTCCTCTTGCCTCTTTTCTTTTTCACTTTCGTTTTCTTTTTTTCCATTGCTCCTCCACTAGCCGCCACTGCCAACGGCATTATTCCCCACCATCTCCCACTTCTTTCTTTTCTCATCTCTTCCTCTCTTTTCTATGCTCTCTCTCCCTTTCCTCTCTTGCTCCCGCCGACACACACCATCACCACCACCTATCTTCTTCTTCTCCTCACTGAGCAGCTGTTGCTCGTCCTTAACCCGTCGCCGCCATCTTCCAGCTTTCACACGAGAGGGCAGTCGGGGGAGGTCGGGACAGGAGCGGTAGCTCGCTCTCAGGTCGGGGCTCAGTCGCATTCGTCGCCACCGCCTTCGCTTCCTGTCGGTAAGCCACGATTCTCTTTCCTCTCTTCTCCACACTTCTTTACCCGGATGAGATCGGGACTGGGTTGTTTGAATCTAACCCGTTTTGGCTCTCTTGTTGTACGGTGTTGGATCGATGGCGGATTTGAGTCATTGGTACTCCCTGCGCACGGTGGTGGGTTGTTTGGTTATAGGACTGCTCAGACAGTGGCCCTGCGGTGGTGATTTGCAGTTGTGGTGGCCGGTGGTTGCGGTGTTAGGTCTTAGCCGAGCAGTGGGCTGTGGTACCCTGCCGAGGGTTGGGTTGCTAATGGTATGGTCTGACGGTGAGGATTGGGTGACTGCCATCCATGGGTTCTGGGTCGGCAGTGGGCGGCGTCTCCCGGATAAGCTTTTGCTTACTCAATTTCGTTTCGTTTCAATTGGTGTTGATTTTCCTGTGAATGTGGGAAAAGAATGAATTGGAATTCTGTAAGTTGTGTATTGAATTGAGTTTTGGTGTTGGATGTTTGTTGTGGATGACGGCAGTTTTGGGTGAAATTCCGGCGAGGGTGACCGAAAACCGGTGAACGTGTACTGTTCCGGCGAGAGCTCGGGAATTTTCCGGCGAAGGCTCGGGTTCTGCCCGGCGAACTGTACTTCTCGTTTTTACGAGTGTTAGACGGTAATTACCTATGTTTGTCTCGGTTATGCCATGTATTTAATTTTTGGAATTTAATTACCAAAATACGTTTATATTTATTCGTTTAATGAATTGTGGATTACCGAGAGCAGAGAGAAAAGAGTGTGTGGCCGGGAGAACTTACCGACACGAATAGATCATAGGCCGATAAACTCTTGGGCTCGGAAACGACCTTAGGACGGTTTTTAGGAAAAACCGAGCCCAGGCCCAATCACCTCAATTTGAAGCTTAGGATATTTAATTGGACTTAAAGTACGGACTTAGGACTTAATCACGGAAAATTAAACTCACGGATGTTAAGAACGGGCTCGAAGCCCAATTTCATAATCGGAAAAATATGGACTTAAGGAAGTGGGCCTCGGCCCAGAAATTTGTGATTAAGGATTTAGTGGGCCTTAGGCCCGAGAATTTGTTAATTGACTTAAACCGATGAACCTTAGATCCCTAATCGTGGGAGTTATAGAAAAGAAAATATCCTTTTGGACTTAGACCCGGAAATCTTATAATTGGATAGTTAGGATCGGGAGATACTCGATTAGAGTATACAATTAGCTTACATACACGTTTTATTCCTAAAATTGGTTTAGTGATTATATTATGTGCCGGTATTCAGACACGGGAGATACCTCTGGAGCTGTAGACTTGGATCGGGAAGGAGTCATAACTTGCATTTTAAGGTGACATTACAAGTCTTTTATATATATTTTGTGAATGCATGTTGGTGTGGTTTGTTTGTTTACTTTCCTTGTTTGCTGCATGCGATGATTGGAATTGTATACCTGCTTGTTCTCACATGCCTAATTTCTATATGAAAAATTGTTATGAAAAACTACTTTGGTGATAATGTATGATTATGGGCCGCAGGCCCGGATTAAACAGGGACACATACCATTCACACTTCCCTGAAAGACATAATGTACTTCAACAGAAATGTAAAGTGTAATTAAGAATAAAATACTAAATTCTACTGTGG
>JAKUCV010004364.1:125872-150449 GCA_028386065.3 Turnera subulata
ATAATCGCCACCGTTGTTTTTCAGACTTTAGTTAGCGTGCAGACTCACTTATACCTTCGTCTCGGAGATCAGACGCAGTCACTTCAGCAGGTAGTTGTGCTTTATCTCTCGGTGGGATCCATAGGGCCATATGCATGATATTTTCTTTCTTGAGTATTATTATTATTTTCATCTTCCGCTGCATGTGAAATAACTCGAGATGTCATAATTATTTTATCTCTATATCGGCAGTTAGCCGGAGTTGATTTTGTGATATTATGTCGGCGAGATGCCGTGATGGCTTACTACTTGTTAAGCCGGTTGATCTCATTTACTTCTATGACATCTCGTTGTTAATACATTTCATGGAAAATGTTTGTATGCCGAAGCATCGGTTTTTGTACCCCGGGTTTCAAGAGTATTTTGGTAACTCTTTTTCATGTAATTATTTTATTTTTATTAATTGGGGTACGGGCTTCCACAAGAATTATTCCGATGGTAAAGGTTAAGTGGAGCAAGCACTCTGCGAACGAGTCTACGTGGGAAGTCGATGAGCATATGCGTTCTCAGTATCCGCACCTGTTCACAGCTTCGGAGTGAATTTCGAGGACGAAATTCTTTTAAGGTGGGTAGGCTGTAATAGCCCAGGTAAAAATTTCATTTTTACCGGGACTGTTTAAGTTAATCTACAGTAATTTACCATTGACTTTAATCTTGGGTATTTAAATTAAGGTAAATCGAGCATTGGATTCCGAAACCGAGCCTTGTCCCACGTTCTGAATTTTTCTGCGGATTTTACGGACCAAAGTTGGGATTTTTCCGAGTCCAGGAATCTTCAGGAAAGCCGGGTTTATCCTCAAATTATCGGACCAGAAATAAAGATAAGTGGGTATTATGGATATTTTCTGGGCCAGGTGGGTCACACTTCACATGCAGCATAGTAACTGCATAATTGAAGTTCAATTATTTCAGCCGCCATCTCCTGTTAAGCCTGTGAATTGCCAGTGCTTTAGCTACCTATAAAACTGTAAACTTCCTATCTCACCATGTACACAGCCTTAACCTTCATCTTCCTCCTGCCTACAACCCACAGCCACTCTTTTTCTGCATTTCTCCAGCAAAACCCATTAGACTAGCAGCAAAGAAGAGGAAAAAAATAAATAATACAAAAAAAAAAGAAAAACACTAAACCCACACACCCCGGCCATGTCACCACTCCTCCCCTCCTTCTTCTTTTCTTTCCTCGCGAACACCACACGACGGCCGACTGCCACCGCAGCTGCCCGCGACTCGCCACCACCCTCTTCTCCATCACCACCCTGCTGCGACGCCGCCGTCCTTCTCTTCGTCACGGATCGACGACACTGCCGTCGTGCCGAGCTCACGTCGCCGCCCCTCGCTCCTCCTCGTCGCTGCAACCGACGCAGCCGCCACCGCCGAACACCACCTGCAGTCACGCCATCCTCGCCCCTCTCTGCCGACGCGCCCGAGCCTTCGTCGCTTTCCGCCTGCAGACGTCTCCTCGCGCCGCCGTCCCGTCGTTGCAGGTGAGCGGACCCGGATGGGTCATGGATGGGTCAAGCTCGACCCGTTTCCGCGTGACGGGTCGGGGTCAGGATTGGGCTGCCATGGTTTGGGTTTGAACCAGTTGGGCTTTGGGCCTGGATTTTGGATGGTTGGGCTGTGCGCTGGGCCTACTGCACGGGCCTGATCTTGGACTCCTGTTGGGGTTAAGATGGGCTTGTGCAGTGGGTTGGGCTAGCACTATTTGGGCCCAGCCCGAATTTAAAAAAAAAAGAGAGAAGAAGAGAAATAAATCTGGAAAAAGAAAATTAAATGGGAGAAAGATAGTAATAAGGTTAATACTTTGGGAAAATAATTCTAGGAATAATATGGAATTTGAAATAATTTATTTACTTTGATTTATTGTGGAAGAATAATTATTTTGAGGAAAATAATTATTGGAAAGGGTACTAACAAAGTATTATACCGGTATAGTATCCGGGTATAGGTATAAGTATAGAATGGTATTTTGGCATTTGAGGTAAATGGTAAATGATGATGATAATGGAAAAATTAATCCGGGAGAGTAACCGAGCCGAGTTTAAATTTAGTTTCCGGTATACAGTATTAGCATGGCATTTGCATACCATCTTATGTGTGCATGTTATTTGATTGATATAGGAGTTGATAACGAGCAATTTGCTGAGGAACCGGACTTGGAATTTGCTGGACAATTCCATAATTGAGTAATCGGCTAAGGTGAGGATGGATAACCCTTGTTATGTTGCCTGTAATACTCTGTGTGCTTTGTTGTTCGATTGAACTGCTGAATTGCTGATTGTTGGCTGATTGACTGCTGTGGATATTATTGTTGCCATTGGGCTGTGATATTGATTCTGTGGATAATATGCTGAGATTGATGTTGAACTATTGACTGTGGAAATTGAGAAAAAGAAATTGGAATATGGAATTGGAACTGATTTGAGATGTTGATATAATTGTCATGTGGAAAGTAGTGGTACGACCCGATGGTTTGAAAATTAATTTTGGGATGCTATGGTCGGTTACTTGGTTTGTTTGGCTTTTTGCCTGAGGTTGGGGTATACCGAATACTCAGTGGTTCGGATATACCGAATATCCGTATGGCTTTTTGCCTGTGGTTAGGGTATACCAAATACCCAGTGGTTCGGATATACCAAATATCCGGTTGGCATGTTGCCTGAGGTTGGGGTATACCGAATACCCAGTGGTTTGGATATACCAAATATCCGGGTTTTGAGATGTGGATTGGTTCTTGACCTAGCATCCGGAATTAATTGATAACCAGGTATGACCCTAGCTTGTCCAGTGACGGGGCCCGGAAGATAAAATTAGTAATAATAATAAATATTCTTTTGGTCTTGGCTCAGTTTGTTGAAATATGTTATTGCTTGTCTGTGATTGCTTTTAAGTATTACGGTTGCCTGCATATCACTGTTTATCCTTCGTCGGTGAGCACTTCGGACTCACCCCTCGCCTGCGGGGTTTCATCCCGTAGGTTAAGTTGTTTCGTAGTTCAGGTACGACGTTCGATGGCTGTTGCTTTCTTCTCCACCTGACTCCGGATCCATACGTCCGCTGTATGTGCATAAAGTCTTCCGTTGTTGTTCAATTGCATATGATGCTGTATTTCAATTCTGCTGTTGTGTGATATATGATGTTGTGTTGCTGTTTTTCCTGTGATGCTTATATTACTGATACTATCTGTTGCTGCTGTTGAGCACTGTGTTTGGATTGAATAATGGTCCCCGAGTATGGGTGACAGTTGTATTTAATAGTTTGCTGATGTATAATATTTGCACGATATATTGTCTGTTCTATCAATATGAATAGTTTCGGCACGTGTTTACTGTGTTACGGTAAATACGGGTCGGAGCGCTTCAGTTTGGTAGCGGAGCGGGCAGTAGGTCCTTGGGTGTTGCTGTGATCATTTGTGCATAGTCTGTCATGAGTTAGTATAATATGCATGCATATATATTCTCATATAGGGTAAGACGAATGGATCCGGTTGGAGGGAAACAGCATACTGGAAGTCACCTAGATATCGATGTCATCGCAGGTACCTTTACAGTTTTTGGTTATACTGCATACACTTTGACAGATCCTGGTGCCACACATTCTTTTATCGCTCAAGGTTTTGCTATACAACATAGTGGTAAGAAAGAGAGTTTAACATGTCCGATGAGGGTTAGGTTATCTGCGGGCCTATTGGTCAGGTTAACCCATGTGTGCAGAGACGTTACACTTTCGTACGATAATGAGGTATTTCCTGCACGGTTGGTTGTGATGAATATGGGAGGATTCGGCATAATCCTAGGAATGGATTGGTTGTCGAGATATAATGCCCTGGTGAACTGTCGGACCAAGGAAGTGTTGTTGACTTCCGATGGTGGACGACAAGTTTTGGTAACCGGTATTAGGAGAGCTGCTGCTACGCGTAGCATCTCTGCTAATCAGGATTTTGGAATGCAGCCACTTAATTCAGATGTTTTGTGGAACTACATCACAAGTGTAGACACGGGATCCTACCCCGGGGGATATATCTGTAGTGAAGGAGTTTCTTGATGCTCTCTCAGATGATTTTCCAGGTTTGCCACCCGACAGAGAGGTTGAGTATACCATCGACCTGATGTCAGGAGTCACACCCATATCGGTGGCTCCATACAGGATGGCACTGACAGAACTCTAGGAGTTGAAGAAATAGTTGGATGAGCTGTTAGAGAAAGGTTTCATCAGACCTAGTACCTCACCTTGGGGATCACTAGTTCTATTTGTGAAGAAGAAAGATGGCAGTTTGCGTATGTGTGTGGACTACCACCAGTTGAACAAAGTGACGGTGAAGAACAAGTATCCGCTTCCCAGCATTGATGATCTTTTCGATCAGTTACAGGGAGCTACCGTGTTTTCCAAGATTGATCTTCGGTCTGGATATCATCAAGTCAAGATTGCAGAGAAGGACATACCGAAGACAGCCTTCCGCACTCAGTATGGTCACTTTGAGTTCACAGTGGTTCCTTTTGGCTTGACCAATGCACCTGCAGTTTTCATGTGCTTGATGCACTTGGTCCTGAATGAGTTCTTGGATAAGTTCGTGGTAGTCTTCATCGACGATATTCTGATATACTCTAAGAACAGGGAAGAACATGAAGAGCATCTGAGGGTAGTACTGCAGAGGTTGCGAGAGAAAGAGTTGTATGCTAAGTTCAGCAAATGCGAGTTCTGGCTGGAAGAAGTTGCATTCCTTGGACATGTTGTATCCGGGGATGGAATAAAGGTTGACCCTGCCAAAGTAAAGGCCGTGTTGGAGTGGGAACCATCTAAGAATGTATCCGAAGTCAGAAGTTTTCTTGGACTTGCAGGATACTATCGGAGGTTGATCGAAGGTTTTTCTTTGATAGCTAGTCCCATGACCAAGCTATTAAGGAAGGAACAGGCATTTGTTTGGATCAGGAATGTCAGCACAGTTTTAAGGAGCTTAAAAGGAAGCTGACCACAATATCGGTTTTGACAGTACCGCAGCCTGGTGCTGAGTATGTGTTGTTATGTGATGCATCGAGACTTGGTCTAGGAGCCGTGCTGATGCAAAAAGGACGGGTGATTGCCTACGCCTCTAGGCAGTTGAGGACTCGTCGGCCTGCTACTTTCTATTTTTTTCATCTTTTGTCAAAGAATCTCCTTGTTGTGGTGGTGGCACTTGTACATGGGGAGGTTCTTGGATTCCTGATAAGAAAAATGACAGTTACCAACTTGCCATGGCTGAATAGTGAATTCCAAAGCTTTTCCATTGTTAAAGAGGGAAAAGAATCAAATTGGAACGAGGTGTGCCATCTTATTCTTTTTCCTCTTTTTTTTTTTCCTGAAATGCAGATTACAGGCGAGGGATAGCAATTGGGTAGGGTCGGGTAGGGTAAGTAAGACCCAGACCCGGACCCTTAATCAAATCGGGTAGGGTAAGAATGGACTAATTATGGACCGGGCAGGGTAAAGTTTAATTTTTTTGCCCAACGGGTAATTCGGGTCTGGATAAGGGTATACCCGCAATACCCGCTAAGTAAAAATCAAGTTCTAATTAAAAAAAATCCTACAATTATTAAATTAGCATTCATGAAATATGTTCCAAGTTCAAGCATAAAATTTTTTAAAATAACAAGAAGTCCAAAAATTTAAAGTAGCGTGTAACTTTTCTCAACTTAAAATCCAGACAATTTTTTTTATTTCTTAATCTCCATCCTCTTCTCTACCAAGATCAACAGATATTTTTTTTAAAAAAGTTAATATTATTAAATAATATAAAAATAAGAATCTTATAATAAGTTAAAAATATAAATTAATATTGAATGCTTATTTTCTTCTTCCATATTATTATCATAAATAATTGTCAGATAATTATAAATTATTGTTCCTTTAAAGAAAAAAAAAATTATAATAACATAATATTGGTTTAGGGTTGTAGAGCACGAAATTTCAATAAACCTAAGAGGAGGTGAATGAAATTTCAATAGAAAAAGAAGAGGAGGTGAGTGAAAAAGAATTAAAGAAACAAAAGAAAGAAAATCAAGTTGATTTTTATACTAAGGTTATAGATTTTATAATATTATAATGGATAGGGTCTAACGGGTAGGGTAAAACCTAGACCCTTACCCAGACCCAGACCCTACCCGGACCCGGTCAATTCGGGTCCGGGTAATACCCTACCCTTTTTTTACCCGGTCAAAGTCGGGTAATACCCTACCCATAAAAGCGGGTTTCGAGTGGGTATCGGGTAGACCCAGAAAAATTGCCATCCCCGCCTCAGTGCGTTAGATTAACCAAAACCACAACAGCAGCAAGGACAATTCTCCCTACGAGAAAAAACTATTTTTCTAATTTGAACACCGCTCGCCCATTTAATAATATTAAAAATTTTTTGGCAGAAAATATTTACATAACTGAAAAAAGGGAGTAAATTTTTTTGTCTTTTCACCGTCCCCTCCACCACCGCCCGACGCCATTCCTTGACCGTACGCGCTGCCCGAGAGGCAAGTTCAAATGGAAGAAGCCCCACCTCAACCCCATCCTTATTTTCTGCGGGAGTCATGGCTCGTAGATCCACCACAGCCACAACCGCCGCCGCTCGCCGTTGATGCATGACTATTCCCACCACTACAGAGGAGATGCGACAATGGTGGCCATCACCGACCCTCACGAGCAACACCACCTCCACTATTAATTCTTTACTTTTTGTTTTGATTTATATTGTGTGATTTGTCTTGAAAGAGAGGTGATGGGTTCAGGGTAGGGGTGTAAACGAGCCGAGTCGAGCCGAGTAGTGCCGTGCTCGACTCGAGCTCGTTAAGTAAATCCCAAGCTCGAGCTCGAGCTCGAGCTCGATCGAGCTTGAATATTTGAGCTCGAGCTCGAGCTCGTTAGATTTTCCATTGTTCGAACTCGGCTCGTTAAGGCTCGTTAAGCGGTGGTTGGCTTCGTTAGCCACGTCTCAACTCGTTAGAGCTCGTTAACTCGAGCTCGATTAAGCTCGATAATATTAAATAGCCATTCAGAAATTTTTAAACACTCCAATCCAAAGTCCAAACATAACTAAATTGTTAATACCGGTAAACACTTAGGAAAAGTACCAAAAAATGTTTAAAAATTGGTAAACACTTCATGAAAGAACCTCCAACAAGCTCCATGCAAAACACTTGCCCCAAAAGTTAAACAGCTTGCTTAGCAGTTTTACTCATCTCAAGGAACGAGCAATACAGTGATAGTAAATAGTCTTGCGTAGATCCAGCTAATGTATATTCCATTCCGTTTACCAGATGAGAAATGTCACAATATGGAAAACACTACCTTTGATCCAGCAATGTAGCCACCACATGATCCAAAAGATTTTGTGAAAGGTCCCATCATGATATCCACATCAGCTGTGTCCACCCCTAAGAGCTCACAAACACCTCTTCCGGTCTTACCCACAGCTCCAATGCTATGGGCCTCATCCAAATATGTATACACCTATTAACATAGTATTAAAACGATCAGAATCATTTGACTGAAGGAAAATATGATAGCAAGACAGTAGAAAGTGAGGCAAAATGTTATCATGTGATTTTTAGCAGAACATCAAAAGCAACAGTAACATTCAGCAAGGAACATGCCCAAACATCTTTGACACCAGGAAGCAAAGATTGTGCATTCTTTTTATGCTTTCCACAAGTTGATTTTCTCTTGTACTAAGTCTTTGTATGCACCCACAAAATGTGATCAATGAAACGTTACCTAGTCTCAAACTAAACCTTTGTTTGACGAATCTTATCAATAAAACTCAACAAACAACCACTACACACACCTTCCCCATCAAGACTGGAAGAATGACGGAGTTTGTAGCATAACCCATGCCAAATACGATGGCAGCTGGTTTTCCAACAAATCTTGCCACTTGTTCCTCCAATGCATTATGCAGCACCGTGGTGCCTGTGAAACAAAGAAACTGCTTATAGCAACAAACTCTAGCATTTGACCACAAAAGTTTTCAGCTTCCAATGCGATAATAACTACAGATAACAAGAAAGTAGAGTCTAGGAATGCTTCACTACCTACAAGATGTCCATGTGAATTTCGTTAACTTTTCCCGATATTGAAGAGACGCAGCTTCCTACACAGTTCTGCAGTTCTTTTGATCTAATATTTCAATCAACACAAGCACGACAGCTCATCAACATATATGAGGCTTAATTTTCATTGATTCAAAACGCATTACTTAATAAATCTCCTCTATTTTCAACTAATCACATTCTGATTAAAAAAAATTAAAACTACATAAATGTAAATCATCAACAAACCTGAGCAGCATAAGTCCGCTGAAACGGGCTCTTTTCTGCATTAAGCTGCAAATTAGGAAGACAAAACCAATGGCGTTGACAGGAAAAATAAAAAGGACAGCAAAACCAAAACATTCTAAGAATTCCTGTACAATGTGACAGTAAATTAAGCGTTTAAAATAGAGTAATATTTCAAAAGAAACGAAAAAGGAAAAGGAAATCATCATCTGGTCAATAAGAAGGAAAAAAACAAAACGCTCACATCTTTGAATTGGAATTGGCCAAGTTCGCCGAGATACCAAATCGTGCAGTAATGGAACTCACGAACTCAGATCTACTTTAGATCCGTGACCCCTAAAACAACAGAAATACCATGAAAAATTGATTAAAACTCACAACCCATAAATGAAACTCAAATGAGATGAGAAGATCCTCACCCGATTATCATCTTGGTAGGAGTTCCGGTACTGGATTTCTCGCTGGATGGACTGGTCGATCGCAAGAAGACGACATCAAAACTCTTCAATCACCTCAGCTGAGGAACCAGTAGGCTCAGTGAGCCACCGCCGACGATGGATGGGTGTTTGGGTGATTGGGTTTTGTCGTAGAGATGGCAAAGAACTAGGGACTGAAAGTTTCAAAATGGGGCTTTTTCTTGTCTAGGTTTAGAGAAATCGAGCCCCCTCCCCTCTGCTGCAGTGATAGAGTGAGGGAAGCGAAGGGGAAACGGTGGCGGCGGCGGAAGAGAAGGATGGAAGAGATGCACCGGCTGGAAAGAAAATGAAGAGAGAGAGAGAAGATGAGGGTCCTGTGCTTAGGAGTGTAAACGGCTTGAAAGTAAATGAATGGAAGAGAAGAAAGAAAAGAGAAAATAAGGAAAAAAAATAGGGTATTAGGGTTTGGTAATAGAATATTATTATATTATGGCGAAGCTCGATAAGGCTCGCGAGCTTCACGAGCCGAGTATTGGTATGCTCAAGCTCGACTCGATAACCTTTCAAGCTCGGCTCGAGCTCGACTCGAACTCGATAAACACGAGTCGAGTTCGACTAGTCGCCGAGTCGATCCCGAGTAGCTCGCGAGTAGCTCTGCTCGTTTACACCCCTAGTTCAGGGGGAGTGGTGGCCAAAGGGAATGGAGGAGGAGGTGAGCGGTGGCTAAAGGGAGAGGACGTGGGTGTTCGGTGCGATGTGGGTGTGGATAAGTGAACGATTTTTTCATTTGAATGATTTTTTCCTTTTTTTTCTTTTGTTTAATATTTAATATTTTATTTTTATATAGGGAAAAGAAAATTAAATTTATTCAATGGTTAAGAAGCTGCCACGTGTCACGCATCTGTGTATTCTGTTAATTAAGATGACGGAAATTCAAACAACAGTAACGGAGATGGTCAATTGAATCAAATTAGGAGTATAGGTGGTCGATTGATGAAAAAAAAAAGTTCAGGGGTGAGTCAAAAACTAGTTAGAATTCAGGGGGTTAAAATGTTTTTAACCCTATTTTGGCATAATGTGACATCTTATACTGCCATTTCTCTTGCACACATGTCCGTGATGGTCTCTTGCGAATGGTGATCATTATCAAACTTGGGAATCTAGGTAACCAACCTTTAGGAAATTGGGCTGGAGAGAACTGCTTGAACCTTTCATTTATTAACAAAATCTTCAGAGCAAATTCCGAGCCAAATACATCAACTTCACCATTACCATTTATGTTATACTTTTTCCTAGCTTTGCTGTTTTTGCATGGAATTACCTCCCAGGGAAATAGTTGGCCTTGTCGGTTGGATTCTTGGGAAGTAGCATATGCTAGACATCTGAGCCTGAGAGCTGCAAGTTCTACTGTGCAGATCTGCTCCTTTCTTCACCAAAAAAATGGGTGGAGAGAAAGCAAAAGAGGATTTCCAACATATAAAGCTTATTCTATTTTCACTTTAAATTGAAAAGAAAAAAAAATCACTCAATTATTTGTCACTGCACACAAGTTACATGAAAAATCATTTCTCGATACTATCTCACAAGTCAACAACAAGAAATCAGCAATTTCACTCAACTGAATGTCAGGCATCCTTTCCACTGTGCAAGGCAATGAGTAGCCGTGTTGAGAAATGGCAAGAATTAAATATTGAAGTGAGCATTCACAAATGAAACCGAGGATGGCCAAACGTCTCCACCACCGAGACCTCAACCAAGGTTCTCCACCAATTTACCAAGACCTCAACCATGGTTCTCTGTTTTCATAGCTTAAGTCCCGCTGGTGGCTTGATAGATTGTAACACTTGGAACAATTGCCAGGGAAGATTCTTTCCCCTAGATGCTCACATGTTTCTGGCAAAACTGATTCAGAATATCCGTGGATAAGTGAACAACGCCACGGGTTCTTGGAGGTTACAGTGAAGGTGATATTTGACAAGCAAATGTCACGAAATGGATCACCTTGTATACCCTCTAGAAGTCCTGCTTGCTTGATCTTCTCTCCTTTAAATTCTCAAAGGTGGTCCTCTCTATTACAGGAAGAGCATTTGGATCATAATTATCATCTGGGTGTTCGCCATACAAACCAGTGAACCTTATTGCTATATCTACATCAGTCAATGTCACATTTGATACATGGATGTTCCTAACATATCCTCCTCTCCCAGGAGCTGTCTTGATTCTGATGCCTGTGTGTGAACCATAGAACATCAAGTCTTCAGCAAAAACTTCTGAAACACCTCCAGACATCTCACTTCCAATGGCGATCCCTGCACTTGACCGAGTTTGTCCAACAAGTCGGCGAATGGTAATGTTTTTACTAGGACGGCCATATGATATCCCATACTCATCCCAGCCACTTTTGATAGCAATCAAATCATCACCAGTACTTATATAACAGTCCTCAATGCAAACATCGTCAGAAGAATCTGTATGCATTTAAACAGAAAGGTAAGAATGCCAAGGAAATATGTAAAGCAAGTAAATCAAAATTGTATATGACATTGCTGTATTGCATCTTTCTTCTACTACAAAACCAAACAATTCTGCACTTATCAGCAGAAACCGAGTACCTTAGCTTGAATATAGGCCATAAAAAAAAGAATTTAGTTTCACATCAATTGCATCTCAAAAAATGGCTTTTGTCATGCATGAATAAATCAAAAGTTTCTGCCTGGTAGAAAAACCTCACCTGGATCAATCCCATCTGTATTTGGTGAACCAAGAGGTGCAACGATTGTGACATTCTGAACAATAACTTGGCTGTTCATCCAGAAAAACAGTCTCAACTCTCCCCCTAATTTCATAAAGCCTTCACTATTCTACAGATTTATACAGTAATGCCAAAGCTTCAAGTCCAAAAAAAAGAGGAAAGAAATGAACTATTCTCCATCTTAAAGAGGACAAACCTGCAGTAAACAGGGTGAACTGTCCAGAATGGCGAATTTAAGAATGTCATATTTGAGATCAAAACCCCAGTTGAATCCATCAACTCAACCAGATGGGGCCGGGTGTAGTTCAAGCTTTTGCCTCGGAAAGAATTCCACCAGATGCCTCCTTGGCCATCTATAGTTCCATTATCACCTGCATGGAGAGCAAGAGACCCTGTAAACACACACATATACCCGGAAATCAAGCATTCAAGCCTTCATTGATGTCACTAACCTGTAATAACAACATCTGTCAAATTTTGACCATAAATGAGGCTTCGGTGCCTCTTACAAGGCAACTCCCCACCTCTGCCATATGATGGTAATGGATCAACAACCGGCCAATCATCAGAGTTCTGAAATTTCAAGAACAAGCAATTTAGAGCCAAAATCCTGAACCAACAACCCCAAATTCGCAAGAGATGGAACTGTCCAGTATGGAAATTATTCCATCACTTAACAACTGTTTTACGACATTGTGCCTTAACCGAATGTGTCTATTTCTCCCATTGAAACTTGTCTTTTTCGCATTATCTATTGCTGCTTTGCAATCGCAATGCATAGACACAGACGGTGTAGGCCTTATTCCCAATGGACTACTCACTAAGAAATTTCTTAGCCATTCAGCCTCGGTGCCAGCTAACTCCAGAGCAATAAACTCTGACTCCATAGTTGATCACACGATTATAGTTTGTTTAGCTGACTTCCAGGCAACTGCACCACCTCCAAGGGTGAATACATATCCACTAATAGACTTTATCTCATCTGAATCTGAAATCTAGTTAGCATCACTGTACCATTCTAGTACAGCGGGTAGTCCACTATAACGAATACCATAACTTATGGTACCCCCCAAATATCTCATTAGTCTGCTTACAGCAGCCTAATGCTCATTGTTGGGATTGTGTGTATACCGACTCAGCCTGCCCACAGCATAAGCTATGTCAGGGCGTGAGAAGTTCATTAAATGCAACAAACTCCCAATAATTTGTGCATACTCAACTTGAGATATTGGATCTTCTTTGTTTTTCTTCAATTGAGAGTTAGCATCATAAGGGGTACTCACAGGTATGACATCGAAATGTCCAAACTTCTTAAGAAGTTTCTCAACATAATGCTCTTGTGATAGTATGATACTATCACCTTCCCTTATGATCTTAACTCCCAAAATCGCATTTGCTTCACCCATATCTTTTATATCAAACTGAGAAGCAAGAAACATCTTATTATCACGAATGACATCAAGACTATTGCTAAAAATTAACATATCATCCACATACAAACAAACAATCACACAATTCTCATTTGAAACTTTGGTATACACATATTTATCTACCTCAATAGAGATAAATCCATAGTTAAGCATAGCTTGGTCAAATTTCTCATGCCATTGTTTAGGTGCTTGTTTCAAGCCATATAAAGATTTGACCAACTTGCATACTTTGTGTTCCTGACCAGAAATAACATAACTCTCCGGTTGCACCATATAAATCTTTTCTTCTAAATCACCATTTAAAAAAGTTATTTTAACATCCTTTTGATGTATAAAAAGTTTGTAGACTGATGCCAAGGCTATCAAAACACGAATTGAGGAAATTCTTGTAACAAGAGCAAAAGTATCAAAATAATCAATATTTTATTTTTGAGTAAAACCTTTTGCAACTAACCTGGCTTTGTATTTATCAATTGAACCGTCAGGATTAAGTTTCCTTCGAAAAATCCATTTGCAACCAATTGATTTTGCTCCTGGGGGTAAATCAACTAAAACCCAAGTTTTGTTTTGATCAATCGAATCCATCTCAGCTTTTATTGCTTCTTTTCACAAATTTGCATCAGGAGAAGAAGTAGCTTCAAAATAAGTTGATGGATCATCTTGAACCAAAAAGGTATAAAAATCATTACCAAAAGAAGTTTCTTTCCTTTGTCTTTTACTCCTTCTCAAAACATAAGATTGCTCATGAACTTCATTTTCAAATTCATCTTGTGCATCAGTCTCACTTTGAGAGATTTCTCGTGTAGGTGCAACAGTTAAGTTATTTGGTTTTAACGGAAACACATTCTCAAAAAATTCAGCATTCCTTGTTTCAACAATGGTATTCACATCAAGCACATCACTTTTCAAAACAAGAAATCTATGCACAGCACTATTATCAGCATAACCAATGAACATGCAATCACTAGTTTTGGACCCTATTTCCTTTTCTTAGGATCAAATAACATAACTTTAGCAAGACACCCCCATACTTTTAAGTATTTAAGATTAGGTGAATAACCTTTCCACAATTCATATGGTGTCTTATCAGTATTTTTATAAGGGATCCGGTTTTGCAAGTGACATGCTGATAAAATAGCTTCACCCTAAAGGTTATTAGGTGTTGAACTACTAACAAGCATTGCATTCATCATTTCTTTTAAAGTCCTATTTTTCCGTTCAGCTACACCATTAGATTGTGGTGAATAAGGAGGTGTGGTCTCATGTATTATACCTTCTTTCTCACAGAATTCATTAAACAGAACATATTCACCACCTCTATCTAATCTAACCCTTTTAATCTTCTAATCTAACTGGTTTTCCACTTCAGTTTTGTATAGGAGAAACATGTCAAAGGCTTCATCTTTATTCCTAATCAAATATACTTTAGTATATCTTGAAAAGTCTTCTATGAAAGTCACATAATAATTTTTACCTCCTCTAGTCATGGTTTGTTTTAAGCTCCTAAGTCTGTGTGAATTAAACTAAGTAATTCAGTTTCTCTTTTATTCACAGAAAGACAAGATTTCTTAACTTGTTTAGTTTCAGCACATATTTCACATTTATCAGATAATAAATCACTAGAGGCAGATATTAACCCACTATTTTGAAGTTTCTTACGATAAGGTGCACTAACATGTCCTAGTCTAGCATGCCACATATCAAAAGAGTCAATCAAGTAAGCAGAAGAAGAACTTGCATTTTCATTCACAGTTTCAGCAACATTCAAAATGAAAATTCCTTGGTTACAATACCCCTTACCCACAAAGATGTTGTTCCTGGTCATTATGATCTTGTCAGACTCAAATGACACCTTAACCCCCACTTTTCCCACCACTTTTCCCAAGAGGGACACAAAGACCAGGTTTGCCCGAATTTCAGGCACATATAACACATTGTTGAGAGCCAGAGTCTTGCCAGATGTGAGCTTGAGAAGAACCTTTCCTTTCCCTTGAACTTTTGCAGTTCGGGAATCACCAAGATAAATTTGTTCTTCTCCATCCCCTACCTCGGCGTAAGAGGAAAAGGCATCCTTGCTTGCACAGATGTGCCTGGTAGCACTAGAGTCTACCACCCAGTCTTTCACATTGGCGACTAAGAAGGTTTCAGAAATGACCGCAACAATTATGTCATCTCCAACCAAGTTAGCACTTGGCTTTGGAGGATTGCCATTTCTGACCCTTTTTCTGCATTGTGGTGCAAAGTGTCCTGGCTTTCCACAGACAAAACAATTTCCTTTCTTCTTAAAGGAGGTGGGGTTAGTAATTTTAGGGTTGTAACCAGATTTCTTATTGTTATTAAAATGCTTAGAACCAGAGGTACCATCTACCAAGTTAGCTTTGGCTGTCATCTCTTTGGCAATCGCACCTTTGAGTTCTCCTTTGTTCTTATCTTCAATGTGGATGTGAGTGATCAAGTCCTTGAGTGGCATCAACTTGTGCTTATGCTTCAGGTTGTGTTTGTAGTCCTTCCACGAATTGGGTAGCTTTTTGATCAGGGAACCTGCAAGAAATTCATCAGGTAGAGAGATCTTCACCGCCTTCAGGTCCTCTATAAGCCTCTAGTATTCTGTGATCTGACTGGTAACGGATTTGTCTTCCTTCATCTCCCACTTGTAGAAGTTGGAAATGGCACCCACTTGTAGAAGTTGGAAATGGCAAACTTCTGCTTCCTTGTAAGATGTATAAACGTCAAAAAGTTCATTGGATAAAGTTTGGATTATTGTATGTCGGCAAACCTTATTGGCATTAAACCAATTTTCCATCAACTCCTGCCATCTCTTGAAATTTTCTCCGGCAAACACCTTGATTCTGGACAAGTCGGGATAGGGTATTGCACATGTGACGACAGGTTGGACTTGGGATCCAGCAGCAACGGCGGCAGCGCAAGCGGCAGCAGCGGCAACATTCTCTGGTTGAAATTCAGCCATTGGTAATATCTCTTTAGATTGTTGGGAAACTTGGAAAAAATTGGATGAATAAAACCCGAGCTGAGGCGTGTAGGACACTGTCCTAAAGAGATATTTTTGGCAATCTCAAAATCTCCCCAGGATACAACAACTCCTTCTACTAAAAGTGGAATATCAGAACTGCCAAGATAATTACTTTAAAGAACCCAACAAAGACAAACAAAAGAGGGAAGAATTTTTCCTTTTGAAAAGAAAGGAAATGAGAAAGGAAAGAGAACTCTTGTTCTGTGTGTGTAAATGGCCAGATGAGGAGAGCTATTTATAAGTGAATGTGAAGAGTTAAAAAATATAAAAATAAATAATTAGGAAAATAACAACCACACATTCTTTCCCAAAGACTAGGTAAGAAAAAACCACCCTTGATTTCTTCCAACAGATACTTTTGACCAGACTTGATAAAACTCTGAAAGTTGGAAAATATATTTTTCTACAATGTGGGATAACCTTTTCTTTTGTAATATATTTTATACAACAAATTTATCATATAACAAAACCAAAGCCAAGCATAATTAGTACTGAAATATTAATTTAAGACCCCGTTTCAGGGAAGTAAAAGCAATGATCATTCGACATGAAACGGAAAGCTAGTACCTTCAGGGAGTTCGGGCTGCTCAAACAGAAAGCTAGTACCTTCAGGGAGTTCTGGCTGCTCAAATGGGTTAATGGTATGGTTGGTACCCCTAGTAGTTCAAATTCGTCAATTGTATACCCTGACCTTTTTTTTCCGTCAATTATGTACCCGAACTTTGTGAGTTTGCGTCAATTGTATACCTCGGGCAGCACTTTGATGACGTGGTATGCTACCCGTTAATGGTAGGTTGCAATTTACTCCCTGAGTTTCTAAATTAATTATAGAAGTCCTATATTAGTATACAATTTAGTCCATATATTTTTTGTTATTTAGAATTATTCCTTAGTATTATATGTAATTATTATTTAGATAATATTTGATTCCTAATTATTTTTAGTGTATAATAATATTTTTATTGAAATAATAATCGTACAATAATTTTTTTATAATAATTTTTGTAACACACAACTGGCTATATTTATAAATTAATGTGTATATATTACATAGTCATATGAATCATTCAATTATATTACTTAATTGTAATTATTTATGAATGATTCAATACATAAAGAATATATTTTACATTATTAATTTTAACAGTATAAGAATTTAAAATTCAAAAAGTAATACAAAAGTGGTATTACTTGCCATATATCAAAATAATAAGAAGTTTGAAAATCGAATTCATAGCCCATCCACCACTTGCAAAATTAGAAAATTACAAAGTTAGGAAATATTTTAATGTGAATAAAAATAATAAATGTCTACTATTAAATTTTATATGAATATTATTAATTGAACGCTAATCTGCAAGTGCATAGATAGTTGTAGCAATCAAGGTCGTCCTCTGGGACCAGGTTAAGTACTAATCGCTTAATACCTTATGATCGTCTAGGCAAATAAAAATTAGATTTGAGTAAGAAAATAAATAACTAAAATAATAAAAGGTGGATTCTCAATATTCAAAAGATGTCTAGGACTTCGGGGGCTCACTTGCCTATTCTTGATGCTTCACTTTAAAACCATGCACAGACAGATCATGCAATATGCTTGCATAAACAGGCTATGCAACTATAAATTGACCTAACTCCTGAATTTTCTAAGTTCATTGAAAGATGAGTTGAATAATGCAAAATAAATAACCCACTCTCGTGGCGAGACTTAAACCCTACTTAGCTATCTCAACTTCCTATTCACTAGTGAAGAAATAACTACGGCATTAATGCACAGTCAAACTAAGCAAAATGTTCTTCACTAGAAGGTCATCCTTCCTCAAGGCAACTTTCTAGTGTTCAACCTATGCAATTCCAGTGGTCAATTGACGCTGTTACTTAGCAATCTTCTATCTAGAATTTATACTATCTAATGGCCAGTTAAATAGTATAGTTAAGTGCCCAAGAATGAATCAATGAACAATAGAATATTCAGGAATTAAAAGCAATTTATTAAAACACATGCATCATAAAATAGACAAGCTACCTTCCCTAATTCCTAGACTTAATAAAATTAGTTCAACATGGCAAGAGAGAAGAAAATACTCATGAATTTCATTGCACGCTTTCGAACAAGAAGTTACAAGAATAGAACTCGAGGACAAACTTGAACTAAGCTCCTAGCTAGAATTTCCTTCTTCTTCCTTGAAGAACTGATGAAGAACTCCTCTTGAATTTGAGAAAGAATGGAAGAATGAGAGAATGAGAGAGTGTGAAGTGTGTCATGTCCTCCTAGAATGCCCAAGTATTTATAGGCTCCAGGAAAGGGTGGTTAAGATTTCTCTCATTTGAATTCAAAAACTAGGATCTAATCTATTTAAATTCAAAAATAACCTTTTGAATTTAATTATAAAGATAAATAGCAAATAAATCATCCTATTTTGAATTCAGACAATATCTTCAAATTATCCTGAAAGATAATCTTGGATAATGGGATTTTGAACTTCTACACAGCCCAAAAAACTCTGCACAGGCAGGTTGCGCAAGTGAGAGGATAAATCTTCTCATTATCTTCCAACCCATCCAAAATAATTGATTAACTTATCTTTATCTTTAAGAATCTATCCATATCCTTCAAATTCTTTCAAATTCAACCTGTAATCATTAAAATCTAAAGGAAGAAATTATTAAATCAAAAATAAATAAAAAACTAATTAAATAAATAACAGGCTAAGTCACCTCAAAAGGGCCCTTAATTAAATCCCCCCGATTTTTCCTCATCAGATTTTGAAGGACTGGTCAAGTAGACCGATGATCCTGTAGTCATTTGGCCGACTATTGAAAGAAAAAAGTTGGATTCAGGTCAAAATCCTTAAGGGCACGTTTGGTTGGGCGTAATGTAATCAATGATGTAATGGAATCAAAATAGTAATGGAATAGGGTGGAATGGAATGGAATGGTCATTCCATTACTATGCTTGGTTAAGGAGTGTAATGCAATGAAGGGTTACATTGTTGTTTACAACACCATGTTTGGTTAATCATATAAGAAGTAATGTAATCACAACATTTATAACATTTTTTTTTGGATTTCTCATCCGGTATTCGGCGCTTTGCCTCGACTAACCCGGATTCGACCCGGGTCGCGCACTTGAGTATGGTGAGTGAGTCCCAATGCGAATTTTCTATATATACGAGGACTCAAACCCGAAATATCGCTTAAGCGGAACCAAATCGCTTATTTTTAATCCACAATTATATTTTTTTCTTAAAAAAAATTCCCATTCTATGAACTTAAAAATATCTCTAAAAATTTAATAAAACTTAAAAATTAATCAAATAAATATTAATAAAAAATAAGATGATATTTTTGCAACTTAAATTTCTAAAATTGAATAAAGTCTAAAAAATAAGCATAGCGATATATTTGTTTCAATATAAAAATATTTAATTCAAGTATTACACTTCTATAAAATATTCTAGATATAAAACAAATAAATAGTATAAAACCTAATGCATATCTACTCTACAGATGCTCTCCACTCATTAAACATATTGTTTGTGAATTCATCTCTCCACCTGCTCCATGCACTTGATGTGGAAATACTTGATATTGAATCAACTTCATCAATAATTTCTTCTTGATGGCTTTCCCTATATAATCTTGCCTCCATAGGATCTACTGACATTTCTCTCCTAATATAATTGTGGAGTAAAACACATGCCATCATAATATAATTCTGAATTTGAATTGGATGAAAAGTAGGACTCTTAAAAATTTCCCAACGTGCTTTAAGCAATCCAAAACATCTTTCAATCACATTTCTTGCTGCTGCATGCTTCATGTTGAAAATTCTCGAGGAATGCTAGGTTGATGTCCTTGTCTCCATTCATTCAAATGATATCTTTCACCTCTATACGGTGTAAGAAATCCTTCACAATTTGTATAACCAGCATCGCATAGATAATAGTGTCCTGTATCATCAACTACCCCAATTAGATTGTTCATATCGACAACAGATAGATATCAGTGGAAAACAATTCAAGCAGGACAAATATTATGGACATTGTTTGAATGAATTTGTAGCAGCTTTCGTTTCTAATGCTTTTTGAAATGTTTTTAATAAGTGCACCTGCAGCACAAATCACAAATGCTAGTGTCACCTTATAGTTGAAACAAATCTAATACGTCTTTTCTCAAACAGCTAGAAGGCAACTAAAATAACTTGCCAGTTCCACTGAAACAAATCTAATAAGTCTTTTCTCAATCATAAGTTCCACCCAAAGCCCCAGGCAGTTCTAATATCAAGCCAATAGACAAAGGAAACCGCAATTAATATTTGCTTTGTGAAAATGAAGAATTAAAGATGAAACATGTACAAATTTACCTTAAACCACTTCCACCTTGAGTTTGTAGGCACTGGTTCGGGTTTCTTCAGCAAATATCTTTGTAAGCGTAATACAGCATTTAAAACCTCATTGAAACGCCGGCTAATACTTTCACCTGATCTTTTAAAACGAAATTGCAAAGTCCTATTCTTCACATGATGAGCAATCCAATGCAAGAACATTGCTACCTGCTCATCTATCAATATATGCTTTGTTTCTTTTAAACGCCCTTGGTCTTGAAGCATCTGACATAATTTATGAAAGGCACACCCATCCATCCTTAAAAGATTAATGCATGTTATGTCACTTTGATATACCAACCGATCCATCATCTTCCTTCTAGCAAAGAACTCGTTCGTATACTTATCTTTCAACTATGACTTTTAGCCTCTAATGTTAATAAACTACAAAACAGTTGGTAAAACCAATTCACAACGTATACAATCTGCATCTATTGTTCTAAAACTAAAGCTAATTTTTTCTTCCTCATCAAGCTCTTGGTGGCTAGACTAAGGCGTGCCATAGACCTTTTGATAGTCGTCTTCCGTATATTCCAGCTTCTCAAACTGAGCATGCTTATCAGCTGCAATGACAGACATGAAATGAGTCTAGAAGACTTCATCAATCATCAAAGTGATATCCTGCTAGAAACAAGTTCAATCTTAATAAACAAGTTGATAGAAGTTTTATACTTACAACAGGGAGCATATACGACAACAAAGTGATATCCTGCTTGTGCAAAATTTCACAGGACACCCTCAGTATGTTTTTCAAATGTCGTGGTGTCTCCTTTGTCTTTGCAGCAAGAAATAGAGCAGCAGTAGTAATTAGCTGCACCACAGGTGCATCCTCTATAATTAGCATAACCATCTTAACAGGCATTTAAAGCTAAAGTAACAGAATAAATTATCAAGAAATAGTGTTAACACCATATACAAACCCCTCCAATTCACATTAAAATGGGCCTCTAGTTTCTCTACAACGCTACTGATTATTTCTTTATTTGATTATCATGTTTTCAAGCAAAACTAATTAGTTCTAGCCTCCAGTAACTCAACCATATTACCATATCCCCATATGATCTTGGAGCGCCATTAATCATTGGTGCATAGTGATAACTTTTTCTTTCATTGCTGATATCTAAGCCAAAACCTGCAGAACATTACACCTAGGATAAACAACGGGTCTGCAATTGTAATCAACACCTAACCATGTACTAACTACTTAAATTAGAAACCCATGAGGCTTTATCAGTGAACACAAAGCCATGACGTTTTTGTGCTTATAAACCCAATAACATAAGAAGGAATATCAGTAAAACATATACCATGCACGCAAACAGGCAATATTAGAGAGAGGACAAGGAGAATATACCAAGTTCTACTGCATATGCAGGAAAACATATACCATGCACGCAATGAATAGCCTAAAATAGAAATAACTGAAATCAAAATCAGAAAATTGTTTGTTATATAAGCGTTCAAGCATTTAAACAAACAAGTTATATGCAAGAGAAAGTTAAACAAGCAATTCAAGTAAGTAGAGAAAAGGAAAAAGCATTCACCGAGCAGGAACTTTGCAGAGGAGGAGAGGCAAGGATAGCTTTACTTGAGAAGGGGGAGAGGGAGTCAAGGAGGACGAGGGGAGGAGAGGGAGAGGAGGAGGAGGAGGAGGAGGAGACTATGGAGTCGAGGATGAAGAGCGGAGGAGGAGAATTGAGAGAGAGGACAAGGAGGAGGAGAATATCGGGCTCGGTCAGAGGAGAGAAGAAAAGAGGGATGAAGATTGTAATGGAATGACAATTCTTTCGAATTAGGACGTAATGAGAATTCAGGGATTGGATGTAATCGCTGAATGGGCATTACATTACTACTTTATTTTTTGTTATACCCAAACATAGTAAAGGGTTAAGACATGTAATCGCGATTACATTACAATGTTTATTACGGTATACCAAACATGCCCTGATGCAAGTAGTGGAGCCATCACATTGCCTTGTGGTCCAATTACTAAGGTTTACTCAAGGAGAGTTAGGAATCAGCTTCTACAACACATTCAAGGCTTGATCTCTACGGAACTTGATGATTACGCAATGAACAAAGCCGAGAAGGAGTTGAGGCCGAGACCTACATGGATACTTGCTATTGAAGCCTAGCCGACTCAAAGGAGCAAATGGGGGCAGTCGACTACACCCAGCCCTTAAGGGTCCTTGTCGACATATCTTTTCAGGTTTTACTTAGTATTGCCGAAATTTAGTTTACTTATGTTAGTTAATTTCGGTTATAGTTAATTATGGGCTTTTAGTATTTTAAGTTATTTGGGTTTTATTTGTAANTCTGCTTAGCGCAGGTCTTAATCCGTTGGAAGACACCCTCACCACGGCAGCCAAGTCTTGGGCAATATCCGATGCCACATTCAGAACCGGACAAGCTGCTGAGGGAGCTCAACCGCCTCACCAACCCGCAGAGCAACAAGCCGAAGCATCTCAAGCAGGCTCTTTCCTTGCTCTTCCTGCACCTGCTCCTCGACCTCCTAGCGCTACCCTCGACTCAATTGCGGCCACTCTACGCAGCTTAGGAAGGTCAATTGAAAGAATCGACATAGAAGTACAAAGGCAAGGACATGACCTGCGTGCTTATTTTGATCACATCAATTACAATCCTCCACCATACTACCAAGGTTACGATTTTGGTGGAAATGAGGATGATAATGATGATGAGGAGGATGAGGACTATGCTCCCATGGACATTGAGCACGAAGAAGATGATGAAGAAGATGAAGACCATGAGGATAATAATGATGATGATGATGATGACCTTAGCCCATCCTTTTAGGATTTTTTTTTGCTTTGTTTAAATTTATGTCTTTCATGTTTAAGTATCTTTTAAATTGAATCAAATGCTTCTTATTGTTGTTTCTTTTTGCTAATGACAAAAGGGGGAAAATAATCAAGTAAGTATATGCACCAAGTCAGGGGGAATCATGAATTGAAAAGCTGAAAAATATAGGGGGAATTAATCTCCTTAAGAACTCATAAAACTTGGCATATACTAACATGAGTTTGTCATTATCAAAAAGGGGGAAATTGTAAGGACTAATGCTTCCATGTTTCATTTCAGGGTTTTGATAATGACAAACTAACCAAAGCTCCATTCATGAATTCATTCCTTGAAGAAAAGCAAAAAGACATCAATCAATGAAGCACAAGTCTAAGACAAAGGAGTACAAGATTTGAAGCAACAAGGATGAAGATATATAGAGAGTTTATCTATAGGAAATCCTTGTAAATGGTAACTCAAGTACTCCAAGTTAATGCTCAAACCAAAAATCATTTTCCTCATGCATTTCATAAATCATGTAAGTCATAAAACTGGTTTTTGAGTTCTAAACATCGATGTTCTTAGAACAACATCGATGTTGCATGAAGTCGATTTTAAAATCTTTTTGGCAGTAGCAAGAAAACATCGATGTTGGATTATAAAACATCGATGTTCTTGTGACCGTTGGTCAAAACATCGATGCTTACAATCCAACATCGATGTTCATGAGAACCTGTCTTTGAAATAAAATTTTGCCGAAGCCAAAAAACATCGATGTTGGCCAACTAAACATCGATGTTGCACAAAAACATCGATGTTTCATTTTCCAACATCGATGTTCTGGCAAAGACCCTTTTTCATCATATTTTTGCGAAGCCAAAAAACATCGATGTTGCGATGAAGAACATCGATGTTGTTTATGAAAACAGCGATGTTCTAAAATGCAACATCGATGTTTTACTAGCCGTTGGCTCAATTATTTAAATGCAACGGCTAAACATCGATGTTCTTGATCAGAACATCGATGTTGTGCCGTTATGGACAGAAACCTTTTTCAGACAAACATGCTAAACTTTCATAAAGGTTTCAGAAATTGTTCCCAATGATCATATGCATCTTTTAGACTATAAATAGAAGCCTTAAACCTCATTTTCAGATTGATCAACTCAAACATACATTCAAGCATTCTTTGAAAATCATTCAACAAATTTTTGAGCTACAACTTGTGAGAATTCTGAGTTGTTCAATAGAGCTTTCCTTTGTACTCATATCCACTCTATTAGAGAGTTTTGCTTGAGAGATTGTAAGTGTTATTCATACACCACAAGGGAGGATTGTTCCCTTGAGAGAAGTCTTAAGGTGTGGTATCCTTAAGCAAGAGAGTAGGATTCTTGTGATTAGAAATCCTAGAAAGTCTTGAAGT
>JAKUCV010004365.1:0-20766 GCA_028386065.3 Turnera subulata
GAAGAGCAAATGAGAAGCCTATTTATAGGCATCTCGTCAGGGACCAATTTGCAAGATTTTACAACTATAGGGACCAACTTGCAAAGCTCCACTAACTGCTCCACTAATAGCAATTAGTGCTCCATTAGCTTAGTGGGGTTGGTTTTCATTAATGCAAGTGGTGATCCCCCACAATTAGTGGAGGAACCACACACTAACATAAACTTATGCATGGAGGAAGGTTTGCAACTTTTGATTTCGATGGTATATAATGCATTATTAGAAATTATTGGGGCCATTATTTTATGTAATCTTAATTATTTTCGAAGATAATATAGACTTAGGAAGTAAGGGAAAGAAAAAAATCTTGAGAGCAAGGGAGAGATAGGACTAGGAGAGAGCTAGGGTAGAAGTAAGCCCGTGGGTATAAAATCATAAAGTCTAAAAGAAAAGAAAAAAGAAGCCAGACACAATACAGTTTGTTTGTACGATGTGAACGGTCAAAAGACAAAGAAATTGGCACATGTCTCTGCAAACAAGTAACGGAAACCGCCATTTTTTTTTGTTTGTTTCTCTTTCATTGAAAAGTGGATGGACCGTTTCTTCTGCATATTCAATGATGCTCATGGCCCACAATTTATTTATTATGTTCTTTTTATTTTTTAGTGTTGTTATTGAAATAATACAATAGATTCGTTGATAATCTCAATAATAAAATTTAATAAAATCAGGTTTATTTAATATTTTTTTAAAGAGTGGGCAAATACCTTAAAAATTTAATCTTATATTGAGGGATAGAGAGAATACTATATTACAAATCGTCTTATGATGTCGGTGATATATATAGACATAATGTGGGAGTCCTTGCCTTAGCCATAGGCCCGTAGCAAAATCTACTTTGAGAGTCTGGCGCAAAAGGGATTGGCATCACATCATCTTGTTCAGGCTTTAAGGGTCCTACTTAGATATTCCAACATTAAATGATCATTCCATTGCAGCATTAAGTACAATAAATGTGGCGAGTCACCATAAAAGCTTTTCTTCTTTTCTCTTAGTAAATTACACCAAAAAAAAAGCTAGCATTCAAGTCTTAACAAGCTTAAAAATTAATGTGCTTCCCTCACAACAACAAAGAGACAATGACGGGAAGAATTATTTTTACAAGGAACAAAAAAATTCTTTAACCAAACCTCACTAATCACTTCAGCCCTGACCAACTTGTCTTCCTTTCCTTGAAAAAAAAAAAAAACAGTGAAAATTTCATCTAATGGCAAACCTAACTTATGAAATTAGAGTAACAACGAGTTTTCAATACAAATTTGCTTTAGTTATGTGTAATTTTGTTCTACCAATTGATTATAGTTGAGTTTTATAATAAAAAGTTTAAATGTTAAGAAAAAAGCATTACAGGACAGAGATGATTTGATTTGTTGTACCTCTCTGATCTATACACATGCATATAGATTCAAAATTTTAGAATGTAAGTCAAATTGATTGATCATCTAAAAACTAATGGATGATTGGGCCGATAAATTCAATCAGCTGATGCTAAAATTAAGCAATAATAAGAGAATGAAAGAACAACATAACCAATTAGTATAATGTCTTATTCCATAAATGTGTCCTATCTAGTGGTAACGCTTGGGCAAAAAGCCGAAAAGTGTATATTATGTGAATGACTCGTCGTCTAGTGCCATCCCGAATAAAACACAAAACCTAAATTTTAAACATTAGTTGGACTTGGACAAGGTTTTTATTCTCTTCTATCTTATTTTTAAAGTCCATAATTTACCCAAACCTCCTTTCTAGGTCTCATCCTAATGCGACAGCCCAAATTTAAAGCCCAGAGAATATCAACTCAATCCACAAAGCCTTAAGGCTAAAGGGAGAAAAGCCAAGCCGAATCACTTGGGAAGGGCCATCGGCCAACGAGGAAGTTTAATAAACAAGTCATGTTCCAATTTTAATAATAAAAATGAAATCAGTTTCCGAGAGACCAATAATTATGCTTAGTTATGACTCCAATTTTACATGTAGGACAAGTTACTACCAAATTTTCCTAACTGTGAGATATATAAAATTGCCAAATTAAAGCTAAGGGACTCAACCTGTCAAATGAAATAAAGGAGTAAATTACTAAAATTTTATAAGATCTATTGTCAAACTTAAATTAGCTAAGAACCCTAGAGGATTACAACGTCAGAAATAAAAACAGAGGATTGGAATAAACGAACCCAAACCTTACAGTATTACAGAGAAAAAAAATGTATATTATATATACAATAAAATGTATGTGTTTCCCTCACAACGGAAAAAAAAAAATCAAAAGAAGAAAAACCTTAGCCCAAACCTCTGATCACTTCCTCTGTCCGACTTTGTCTTCCTTTCCTTGTAAAAGAAAAGAGAAAATTTCAGAAAATTAAGAAATTGACACATCAATGACTTTAACAAAAAAAAAAAATTAAGGGTTCGAAATGTCACCTAAATACAACATCAAATAACATTCAAGTAAATAACAAAAATATATTGCATAAAAAATGCTCTCACATGTCCTAAACATTTGGGATCCTAAAAGGTAGGGAACTATCTAAGGCCAAACCTAACTTATGGTTTAGACTAATACCATATTTTATCTCAGTGTTTGCTGATTAGGAAGTTTTTCATCCCTTTGTTGCAAAACACACAAATTTAATCCCTCTACTAAATTTCTGGATATTTTTTCTACTTTCTCCCAATTTTAGTTCAAAAGAATATTGCCGTATCAATTTTTTTAATAGCACGTTAGTAATTGGGTCCACATCAAACCATACATCCCCAACCCGTGGACCTAGAAAAGGTTGGGTCGGTGTGGTTCGGGTTGGAAAGTTTTGGTTCAATGCGGGCCCGGTTGCCGACGTGTCATTAAAAAATTAACACATTAGCATTTTCTGAACGGGAATTGAGAGAAAAACAAAAAAATATTCCAAAAATCCAATACATGAGTTCAATTTATATGTTTTGTAGTTTAGGGATGGAAAATGTCATAATCGACAAATACAAAAATAAAAAATGTTACTAGTTCGTTGAGGAACTATGGATCACTATATGCTGGTTTCGGGTAGGTTTTAACTACGGTCACCATATTGCCCAAAAGACAATATGGCTGAAGATTGGATGGTTCACTAGCGGATAAAATCCGTTCACGAGACACCCAACCCTCCCTAGGGGTGCGATACGCCCGTGTATAGGGCAAAATAGGGCATGAATGAAGATACAATTACAAAATATAAAAACAATAAAACATCACAAAATAATAAATAAATCATCAAAACGTTATTCAAAAACTACCAAATTTAGTTTTTCCCGAACACAAAAACTAGTCATTGTATTTACGCTAAATTCATTGATTTCCAGCAAGCCATCGGGAACATGCAAAATAGCAAGATTTGGTTAGCAGTTATGATTTCCACAAATAATTAAATTAAAACCATTAAAAATATATCATTCAATACAATCACAATAGACACAGAATTTAGCAGGTTATCACACCGAACACTAATCTTACCACGGCGCAACGTTGCAATAATTAAAATGGAATTGTCCAGATTTCCAACATGGACATCTAGTAGCACTTAACAAAGAAACACAACATTAGAAATCCAATCAGCCAAACAAAAGCAACAATTAAATATCTTCCTAATACCCACAGATCTACAGAAACATTTTGAACAGAATTCTCAAAAATATATAAACTAGAAACGCAGCACATCTGGAGATATATTCACTAACCTTGACCTCCTGAAGCACCAAAGCCGATCTGCGTCGATAACAGGATTCCTCACACAAAAAAAAAAAACGAAGAATGTAATAGCAAGAGGACACGAAGGGACTACTACTTACTAACAGGCCTAAAACAAATACAAGACTAGATCCCAAAATGAATCAGAAGAGGATATTAAGTTAAAACAGGAGCGGAAAACCGAGAAGCAGACGCGGTATGAGCATTTATAAAGTGAAGAATTTAGAGGGGGCAATTAAACCCATCATCCCAGTAATGATTGTTCGTGACTGGTTAGCTGGTGGGGATGTACGATTTGAATACTTTATGTCGGGTCGATGCAAATTGTTGGGTGTCGGTTCATTTCATATCCAACGATGCTCATGGAAAAAAGTTTAATACAAAGATCATAAATGAATTACCTTGTAAGCAAGGTCACAATTTCACAGATGCTGCGAACACAGAGTAAGTACACGCTGGTCGGAGCTTCTCAAGAACAAAAACTTCAAAAGTGAAACAATCAAAAGCAGAGGTAAGTAACAAAGATGTGGGATATATCCAACCAACAGACTATGCTAAGAGCATGGGTAACAGCCAATAAACCATAAAAGTCAGAACCAACAGAGACTAACTGCATTTAGTCTAGTAAAAATTTTCAAAACTATCACACCCCTGCAAACTATGGACAAAGTATTAAAAGATCTCCTTTCTTTATAAAAACTGGGTTTGTGAGACTTTGTTTAAAGAAGGAAAAATTCTTTGACGAGCAAAATGAGAGAACAACAAGTGCAGAAGAGAAAAGTGTTCACAAAACGAAAATTCTTCATGGAATTTATAAAAGACGACAAAGATCTTCCTAGATCTACAAGAACAAATCTAACAGACACACCAAGCCAGCCAAATCCATCCATCTACCACAAAGCATGAGAGGCACAAAAATAACAGAAACTATAAGTTTAGATTAAGCAATACAAGTTAGCTAATTGAATATCCGGATTTCATCTATAACAGAAACCATAAAATATAGGCAAAATGACAGCACATGACAAATAAGAAACTTACACATCCAGATTTTTTTTTTTTTAAAAAATAACCAATCAAAAAAAGAATACAAAACCCTAATTCTCTCCCCCTACCCGGAGAGAGACAGAGAGACAAGGAGAGGAGAAAAGCAACTTACCCAGGAGTGGTGGATCTGCGGCGGCGAAGACGGCTGTGGGGAGAGGAGTAGTAGTTGTTGTCTTTGTCTTGCGTGTTTTTTTGTTTTTTAACTTTGAGCTTCTTTCACAGACAGGAGCTAGAGTAATGGATGGAGTTAAGAAGAGAGGAAGAGGAAGATATGGTGGGAGGAGAGGAGAGAAGAGAAGAGAAATACTTGCAAGTTAAGTTTATGGAGAGAAGAGAAGAAAGATCTGGTCTTTGTGCTTTGAAGGAGGAGCGAGGAAAGGATATTTATGGAGGTGTGAGAGAGTCTGTGTTTGCTTTGCAAGTTTTTGTGCTCGTGTCTTAGGGCTGCGCCACGTCAGACACTGGTATGAGCCAAACACTTTTGGTCCTTTGCCCTTTTCTTTGTTTCCACCCAGTCAACAACACACACACACTCGTATCGCATGACTCCACTTCTCACACCAATTGGCTACTACGGAGTATCTTAAATTCCTTATAAAGGAAAGAAGCACTTTATCTTAATTCCCTCGAAAAGGAAAGAAGTAAAAGGAAAGCAGGAGGACTGGTCAAGAAAGAGGGTTGTTTCTTGTGGTCCCTTTGCCCTCCTTGGTCACACAATACAATATAGTTTCACTCACCCAATTTTTTTTTTCCTTTTTTTTCTTTTGGCAAAAACCTAAATATAATTCACACAAAACCCCACCAAAATCCTCACCCCTCTCGCTCAATAAAGTTTGCAAATGTGAGCTAATTAAGACCAAGTTGTCCCCAAGTTGGTTTTGTCATGGACTCTTTTTTTTTTTGGCAACCAGAATTCTTAACATTTTTTTGTTATTTCCTTTTTTTTGGTAACTAACGAAAGTTATGAACAAGTTTACATTTTTTTTTTCCAGAAAAGGGGTTACAAACACGTGATTCACAATATATAATCAAAAATTAATTTAATGAGTGCGGCGCTAAGTATTAATTATATCCAGTAGACAGTATTAAACTATTAATTAATTATATTCTCTGTTTAAAAAAATGAATTAATTACAACGCTAGCTGGGCCCACACGAGGGGGAGGATGGAGTGATGGTCCCCCCTGGAGAGCAGAACAGCAGCTGAATTAGCCGTAAGGAGGGAGCACCCCAACTAACCCCATCCCCTTCCCCCCATTTACAATTCTGCCATCCACACTTCTTTTAATGGAAGCTACACATACAAACAAAAACAAACTTAGATTAGAATTAGATAGAGAGGATAATAATGCACATTTCCAGTATTCATAAAAAAAAAAATTTCACCAGCTAACCTCTCTCCATCGAGCACTTGGCAAGATTAACATGACTTTTTTTATAGTCTTAAGCCTCAACATGCATTCTTATTTTTCTTCCCCATTTTAGGCAATTATCTTACCCCTCCAAAGGAAACATGTGGTAGAGTTTCATTGAACAGGGGGAAAATGGCTATTAGTGGAATGTTGCACAACTCCCCCATAAAAAAAACAAGGATGTTGCACAACCTCATCTTCATCTGGGGAATGAACCTTTCCTTCCCCTTGGCTTCAATGCGGACTCGGTAAACAAAAAGTTGGTAGTAGTAAATTAACTTATGGATAACTTTAGACTGCCACGCGTCATGATTTCTTATGTATTAAGCTCTTTACTAAAAAATCAATAGCCTTATCAACCGTCGCGAGTATTTAAAGCGAATAATTGAAACAAAAAAGGAAATTGAAGTTTTACCTGCTCAGAGACACCCCATCTAGGAAACGCAGAGATGATTGTAACCGAGCCCATACATACTGCCCACTAGTACTAGCAACATAATACCAAAATTTCTCAAGCAATATTTGTAATCTATTGACATGTACCTTAGACAATTGATAGTTATATTCTTAGTTTTTGTATCTTATATAATAAATATAAATTAAATTTGAGAAAACCGAATGCTGCCAGTTATGTTAAAATTATTTACATGTGATTATTTCTTATTGCGTTCTTATGGTATGTATGTGTTTGACCGCTATAGTTATTGGTTTTTGTATGTTACCGATTAAATATAAATTAAATTTGTGAAAACCGAATACTGCCAATTATGTTAAAATTATTTACATAAATGTCATTTTTTTTTAACGACCAAAAGTATCACTTATACGAGTAGAAACAAATAGTGGTAAAGCCGTATAGTAAAGTAAGTCCTTGTAAGGCCCAGCATCCTCATCCAAATCAAAGCACCAAAAATAAAATGAAAAAAAATACCTAAAAATCTTGAATAGAAGAGATAGGAATTAAATAACTTTTTTTACTTTGATATTTTAATTTTAAGTATTGAGGGTGATATGGTCCTATCAGGATTAACCTTGTATCTTGATTTAAAATAAATTTTAAGTTTCCAATAGAGATTTTAAATTAGTCCTACCTAAACTATATCGCCATCTAATATTTTTTTAGTGAATAACGGGTTTTTACTATAATTGGTACCCGCATTGAGCACCCTTAATGCAACGGCTTGAATCAGAAATTTGCTTGATTGGGTCGTATCTAGTTTGGCTGAAAAAGTGGTGAGTTTCGAATAGTGTATGCCCTCCTGAGACGGGATGGATTTTGGCTGGTCTAGGAATATCCGCTTTGTAGTGATATCTGAGGGGCTGCTCTTTTCCATTATCTCTTCAACTTCATCATGCAACAAAAGTTGGTCTACCATCTGTCCCTTTACACGTTCTAGCCACAAAGCAGCCTTGTGTATCACGATACGCATCTTGATAGAATCCTCAGATTGACCATCTACTATTAAACCTGCCTGCTTGAGAAATTTTAGGATTCTTTCATCTCCCAACCGTGTCTCAACAATGTCATATTCCACTGGGCTTCCTCCGATACTAGAATATGTATCACCATCACCACCCAGTAACCCTTCAGCATACCAGAGGTCAAAGATTTCTTGCTTGTGGATATTGCTGCCCTCTGAAAACATGGAGAAGTACCTGAAACAAGCTTTGGCTCTCTCACTGTGATACGACAACAACCCTAGAATCCCTTTAGTGCCACCTCCGTAACTATCTGATTGTCCCGATCTTCAATCTCAATCAAACGCGCTGTGTAAGTCTCCTTCACCTCCTAATCTCCGCACGGATTAGACAACAAAGAAGTAGATACACAACAAAGATTTTTGTAATTCTATTCTTCACCTCCTAGACTCAATTAAGCAATAGGCAACAAAGGGATTAGAATCACAAAGAATTGAATAAATGCCACAAGCAAAGATACTTGATAAGTAAACTCAAACCCTAATATAAAATCAAGAGAATCACTCTCTCAATCACGATTGAATCACTCAATCAAAGAAAACTTCAAAGATAATTTTATTCTCAAAATAGTCGTATGTTTAAAACATAAAGAAAAAGATCCTATTTATACTAATCCCTAACTCTAATTCGGCTCCAAACCCCTAATCCAAGTCGAATTGAATTTTGACTTTGTCTCGAAGTTGACGGCTACACTAACCCATAAAGCAACTAGGTTTTAATTAAATCCAACAACAAATTGGACTCAAATAAACCAAAACAAAATTAACCCAACTAAATAACTAAAGCCCAAACTTAAAACTCAAATACTAATAAATTGGTCCAAACCGAAATTAATAATAAAGACTACTATAAATTTCGGCAGCCACTATTAATTATAAAAGATATGTCAACATGGGCCCCACATGGAATGGGTGATGTCGACTGGGCCCCCACAAAGCTCTTGAGTCAATTACTCCTTAATTGATAGCAAATAGGCGGCCTTCTATTTCAGCTTCTTCTCAAGCTTGATCACAGCATCCTCTTGAAGTTCTGTGTTGATCAAGGCTTGAACGCGATGTAGAAGTTGATTTCCTAAGCATCCTTGATGTGTTCCTTGTAATTGGACCTTGAGGCAAGGCTATGGCTCCATCACTTGCATCACATTGGGTAGAGCATTGTAGTTGACTTCAGTTGCAACAAACATATGTGGGAACAATACTTCTGAAAAGCTAGCTTTCAATGCTTTACTTATGCGTTCCCATTCTTGGAGAGGTTCACCAACCATTACTCGTCCAATTGTTACAATGGCAAGCGGGAGTCCATCGCATGATTTGACTATGTCGGCTGCATAACGTTGTATAGATGAATTTGCTTCTAAATCTTGGTGTGCGTGTAATTTAAACAACATTTTTGCATCCTCCTTCCTCAGGACTCGCAGGTCAAAAGTATAGTGAGCTACCACTAGGCACCTGATTCTCGAACTTAAGGTGAAAATGATCCTAGAGTCACCATCACATGGAAAACCCCATAGTACGATAGTCTCCAAATCATCTAGTCTTAGATCATCAACCAGTAAGATATATTTTTTCAACCTCGCATACTGTAGAATAAGTGACCCTCGATCCAGTGTTCTCTTCCATTCCTTATTAGGAATTTCTAGCTTACGGCTCATGATTTCTTGAAAGATAAACTTGTCATCTAGCCTATCTATCCAGATGACCTTATCATAATCATGCATTGTTAACTCATGACAAAACATGTTGTGAATCTTAGTGAGGATGGTAGTCTTTCCACCGCTGCGGGTTCCATAAATTCCAAAGCGACAGATGCTGAGATATACAATGCGTTTGCATATGTCGTAGGTAAGGTTATCAAAGCCAAAAGTTATTAGCAGGGGTATCTCTTCTGCAGGAATAAATTCTTTTTCCTTAACCACCTCTTTAAACTCCCCATCTTTAATTGTTTGCTTTACTTCCTCCAAATTCTTGTTTACTTTCTGACCAACCCTCGTAAAAGCGCAACAGTACTTTGGAAAACAACACCTATACACCCTGTGGTCAATTTCTTCTTGTCTTTCAGCGATAACCTCTTCAACAGTACTGTACAATTGGTGCACTCGGTCAAGCCACTCTTTTACGACCGGAGTCTGATCTAGGTGAGGTGTTTGTTTTGACCTGACTAGCCGTTTTACATATGTTTCCTTCTTTCTCAACATGTCCATCTTTGTTTTGAGGGCAGGGACGTGGTCTTTAAGATCATAGACGTAAGTTGCATAGTTGCAGACTATGCCACATACTGTTTCGATGGCTTTCCACCCTGTTGTTGCTGCCTCTGCCATGGTTCTTTTATATGTCACTAAAAAAGGAAATAAAAAGTAGTGCATCAGTTTCAGGGAATGGTTTGTTGGGGATAAACTGAACATGGAATTATTATCGTATATATAGAAAAAAACTATATGGCAGAGATGATTTGATTAGTTGTACCTTTCTCTATCCACATGCATATAGATTCAAAACTGTAGAATACAAGTCTAATGGGAGAGTGACACGTGTCAGGTCCCCACTTTTTTGCCGACGTGCTCCAATGGGAGAGTGACACGTGTCAGGTCTGCCCGGGCAACTTGCCACGTCATCGGCCGGGCTGCCCGAGGTATAAAAAAGGGCCACAAACTTAAACCCAGGGTACATAAAAGGGACAGGAAAACTCGCGAGTATAGAAACGGGGACAAACGCAAAACTCGAGGACCCAAAAAGTGCTTATCCCACTGATCATGTAAAAACTAAGGGATGATTAGGCCGATAAATTCAATCAACTGATGCTAAAATTAAGCAATAATGAGTAAATGAAAGAATAAAATAAAAATAAAGTTAGTATAATATCTTATTTCGTAAATGTGTCCTATCTAGTAGTAACGCTTGGGCAAAAAGCCGAAAAGTGTATATTATCATGGAACAAAACTTGACCCGTGAATGACTCGTCGTCTTGTGCCAACCCGAATAAAACTCAAAACCTAAATTTAAACATTAGCTGGACTTGGACAAGGTTTTTATTCTCTTCCATTACACTTCAAAGTCCACAATTTACCCCAAACCCGAGAAGTCTGTGTTTGCAAGTTTAATGTTAGAATAGAAACAAGATCAGTTCTGTTTGTTGTCTTGCGAAAACTGGGAGGGGGGATAGGTTGCCTCTGCATCTATCTTATTGGCCCGATTAATTACGAGTCCAACCTTCAATTAGCCGTGTATTATTGGTTGCTAGAAGCCGTTGTCTGTCGCTGTCTTTTGCTCTTCACTTATTTTTTTTACTACTTTCGTATGGGTTTTTTAGGACAGCCTTATTTAAAGAAAAAAATACAGAATAATGGAGAGGAAGAAAAACAGATAGAGAGACAAAAAAAATATATATATATTTGTTTGTGATGGGGTTGGCTTGGGGAGAAAGGCAGAAAGCTTCCTTCTTCCAAAATTCCTTAATTGAAGAAAGCAGGACCACAAGGCAAACGGGATTGCCACGTGGAGTCTCCCTAGGCAGAATTTCCTTTTTTTTTTTTTCTTCAACTTAAGAGAACAATGCCAATTTGTCATGTCGCCGACATTGAGACTTTTTAACCATCCAGATCAAAAATTTAAAATAAAAGATAAAAAAAATAGACTAATGCCTTTTTTGAGCTTCTTTCATTTAAACCCTTTTTTTTTTCTCGAAAACCCAATTTCAACCAACCACGCCTACCCAAATAATAAGATGCAATTCTAATCTAATTTCACGATGGGTGACACAATTCATTCATGAACTAGAACATAGCCCTCCCACGATTAAGAACCATACGGTATACAAGGGCAGCAGAATAGCTACGGGGAGGTTCAAAATTTTAATTCTAGATGCTCAATACCAACAACAAAAGGGAATATAACAAATAAAAAAACATCCACTTTCTCTGATACTAAATCCCTCTTCCATGAAAACCAAATAATTAATAGCCCCCAAAAAATTAATTAACCACCAACCCTTCATTCCTTTTGGTCATAAGTCACGTGTTGTCAGTGGTTGTCCTGGTCCCCAACTTTTTCTTATCAACGTCGCAAAGACCAATACTTGACCATACAGAAAAAACCTAAATCTTTTGACCATACTCAATTCTTGAAAGTTACTTAATTAATTAATATCAGGGTCTATTATAAATTATAACCCCACAGGTCAATGTCATCCAAAAGAAGAAAAAAAAAACAGCCTGTTGCACCACTACGTGATACCTTAACTAATAATATGATCTGCTAATCGTGTTAAGCTAATTAGTGTACCGATTGATAAAGTGCTCATCGGTTGTAGTTTTTCTTCTTTTTTTTTTTTGGAACAATGGTTGTAGCTTTTTTCTTGTCAACATTGTACCTAACCCTTGTCACTTGATATGGGGAAATTTTATTACTTACGACTCTCTAACGAATTTGAATAGTTATGAACCCATCATTTATATTAATAAAGTATTTTTGAGGGTTCTCTTTTAGAATTTATCTATTTATTCAATCTATTTTAAAGGTCCCCTCTTTTCCTTTTTAAGTTCATTATTTCAACAAGAAATCTACATATTCATCATATATATATATATATACTTAAATAATTCAATTATTCTTGATATAAAGAATATGGGAGGTGAGAGTCTGTGTTTGCAAGTTTGTTGTCTAGACTAGGGCTGCGCCACGTCAGACACTCGTATGACCCAACACTTTTGGTCCTTAATTTGCCCTTTGTTAACACTCGTATGACTCCAATTCTCACCTAGTACTATCTTAAAATTCCTTAAAAAGGAAAGAAGCACTTTATTATCTTTAATTTCCTCGGAAAGCAGGAGGAGAGGACCGGTCAAGACTCAAGAGAGGTTGTTTAACATTTTGTTATTTCCTTTCTTTTGTAAACTAACTAAAGTTATGAACAAGCTTTCGCCCAAGCGGACTCGGTAAACGAAAAGTCGGTAGTAAATAATTTATGTTAAAGTCTCAACTCCATGTCATCTTCACCTAGCTAGCATTCTTGTAGCAGTCAACATCGCAAAGACCAGCTCTAATTTGAGACTTAACCATACAGAAAAAAAACTATTATCTTGTTTATCATACTTAATGTTTATTTATTCAATCTATTATAAAGGTCCCCTCTTTTCCTTTCAAGTTCATTATTTCAAAAAGAAATCTACATATTCATTATATATACTTAAATAATTCAGTTATTCTTAATATAATCATAGGTTTACAACAATTTAAACTTGTTGACGGCTAGTTCCACTATAAAATTGGTATTATAGCTACGGGTGTCCCAATAATTTGTTTTAAAAATACTTTATTTGTGCTAATATTTTATAAGGAGAACAAGGAAGATTAGCGGGGGCGAATGCTACAAGTTAACGAAGGAGTTTAAAGCCAAAAGATTAGAGTTTACTGCATATTGGATGCGGTGAGAAGAGAGAAAAAAAAAAAAACATAACAGTAACCACCACCGACTCAAAGTTTTTTTCTGAGCCACTCATTTAAACCCAATCTTAACCAACCACTCCCAGCCAAGTAATGAACTTTTCTATTTTAAAGGGTCACATGCCCACGCGGGTTGACGAATTGGCCAAATTAAATCGATATATGTGCCAAGTGATCAGTTTTGGAGATGGAGTGCAAAGTTGTAAACTTGTAACATTAATGAGTTGGTCCAATAATAGTTATCACAATTATAGGACCACACATCTTTTTGATGTATTTGGTCCAATAATAGTTGTCTCACTCTGGCCCGGATTCTGGGATTTACTTTGGTATATTAAGTATGTTTTAGTTTGTCTTTTTGGTGATCCTCTTGGGGTGCATTATTGTAAAGGTTTTGGGGTTTGTGCTTGGCCAAGTGTTTATTGAGCTTAATTTCACCCTCTAAATTTTTAATTGCTTATTAAGGGACTTGAAATAAGCGCTATAAACATCCATTCATTTTTCAATTACCAGCAGTGACAGTGAGTCTCACTTGCTAGAAGCTTTATTCCTAGCTACGGAGCTATGTGGCATGGTGGTCAGCATGATTGCAACTACAGATGAATTCGAACGGTTCGAGTCTGCATGTTCTTGGTTGCAACTATAAACTATTCATGAATGTGTTTCAATTACCACGGTTAGTTAACCAGGACTAATAATAATAAGTTAATAACCGACTTACTTTACCAATATTTGTTTCTTGCGTTTGCAATGCGTCAGTCACCCAAAAAATCGTGTATTAATTATTACTTGGAGAGCAAGTAATAGTTTTGCAAAAATATAGAAGTTTAGTTCAGTTCAAAAAAAAAAAAACAAAAATAGTAGTTCTAGTACTATGTTTATTTTCCCAACTACATGAAAAAAATAAATTTTTAGTAAAAGTTTGAAAGAAAAACTAGTTGTGTTATGTAAAAATATATTAGATAAAACATTAGTTATAATCTATAAACGTTAATTTGAATCTATTAATGGAAATCATGATAATCCAAAGCAATGGGACTGCAGTTTGATTTTTTATTTTCATTTTTTTAAAATCTTTATAAAAAAGGAAAAAAAACCATCAAATGATTATTAATGTTTTTAGCAAAAAAAAAATTATATCAAGGAAATGTAAAAATAAATAAGAGGAAATTTTGGCCTAGTTATCCGTTTATTTTATTTAAAGAAAACGAAAAAAAATCTTTATGAAAAAGAAAAAAAAGAAAGAAAGAGAAGCTCCAATCATTAACATCCAATTTTTTTTGTTACAATATTTTTTTTGAAATAAATAGGAAGAAAATTTATGGGAAAAAAAGAAAAAAAAAAGCCCTGGCCATCTGATGGTTATATTTTATTGGCCTGCTTTCTTCTTTCGTGGATCAGAAAAAATAATCCGAGCTTTTTGTACACTAGGCTTATGGGGAAAGGTTCCTTTTTCCTAAATTCCTTAAAAGGAAGCAAGCAGGACCACAAGGCAAACGGGATTTGTGACGTGGAGTCTCCCTAGGCAGTAGGCAGAAGATCCTTTTCTTTTATTTAGTATTTTTTTCTTCTTCCACCTAGGATAGGAGAACAATTGTGATCCTTGCGGGGCCCACCGAGAGCAGAGCAGCTGAATTAGCCGGAAGGAAGGAGGGAGCACCCTAACCAACCCCATGCCCTTTCTCTATTCACAATTCTGCGATCCAAGCTTCTTTTAATGCACATTTCGGAGTAGTATTCATAAAAAGTTTGACCAGCTAAACTTTTAAAGCTAAAAACCTTTCCATTGAGCACTTGGCAATATTAATAAAACATGACTTTTTTTTGAGTCAACATTCTTACTTTTCTTCCCTTCCACGGGTCATGAGAAAAATGATTATCACAAGTATCAACAAGGAGTATTTTCATTAGCGATTAGACTAAAAATTAGGCTTGCTAAATTATACTACTCCACAATAAATCAAATAAAATGAAATCTGACACAGAAATTTTGAACCCTCTATTTAAATAATACCAGGGCATCTACTAGTAGCTTTCAAAGAGTGCAATTCTTTCTACATAGTAGAAAAGTACCTCTATATCAGCGCTCACTATTCTGGTTGGACGAGAATACGCTTCAACTACACTTGGGAAAATATCACTTTTCGACAATGTTTCCACCATCTGACAAGAGCAGTTGTCAACACCTCATTCAAGAACAATAGAAATAATTCAAATACTCATTTGTTTTCATATTCATGCATATCATGTTCAGGAAATCTGAAGTCTTGCTGCTAGACAAGATGAGGCAAGAATACTGAAAACAAGAATAGATAGTAAAATTAAGAGCAAAAAACCCCCCACTTACTTCGTATGCTGTTTTTGCTGCTAGACAATGCACATTTCCACGCTCTGTAAGGACAGAACGAATTCCCTTTATCAACCTGTAAGAGCAGCTGATGACTTAAGAGATCATAAACTATTTACAAGATGAAATGTTGGGTGTCACTCCGCAGCGTAAGAAGCCAGTAATCACATTTTTTAATATTGAAATATAGTCATGATAGCTGTAGCCCCCATGATGGGACGACAACTATAGCTTTATGAATTTAGATAGATAGTGATACCAATGAATCAAATTATAGTTACACCTAACCTGAGAAATTTGTTTCCAGAGGATGCCACATAACATTCATTAAAAATAAATAGATAAAATTTTCAGGATATACAATGTGCAACACTCCCTACTTTTCAATCTTTCAAATACATGTAGCTTCAGTTATCTGACAAGAGTGCACAACAAAGCCTTCAGAAGTGAAAATGGAAATCTTTAATCCAGTCCTAAAACTCAAACAACTTACCATCGTTAAAAGATCTTCTAGCAGCTCCAGGAAGGACTCTTTGAACTTCCGAAGAACTGGAACTGGCGCCTCGACAAGATTTATGACCTAAACCATGTGGAATAGTTTACAATTTATCCAAGACAGATTACTTCCAGATAACATAAACTTGATAGATTCCAACAACGTCAAGATTACCTCATTGAGCAAGCTTTCCTGAATTTGAACATGCCCATTGACACTTATTGCTAAGGTGGTAGAGTGCTTCAAGGTACTGTTTTTGCAATCCTGTAGATAAAAATTACAAGTTCAGCCCAGTTAATAAGTTTGTTACCTCACAACCTATTTCTCAAATGAAAGGGCAAGAGAATTCGTGATTTATCAGTCAACCAAAGTGCAGAAAAGCATAAAACCTAACACTAGTCAACAATTATTCTACCATACCTCAATTTCCACTTCAATTCCTGCTCTTCTCATTGTACCTGCATAAGATTCTGTACTCTCTACCTGAGAAAGGTTTTACTAAATCATGAATTGAATTAGTAAAGCAAACCAGATTAGACATAAGAATGCATGCCAAGACATGGGCACAAAATAAGTATATAAGCGCACATAAGAGTCTAGGATAACTCATTTGTTAATCTATATGTACCCAAACAGTAGCCAAAGGAGTATTCCGAAGACCATAAGATACATTTCCACTGCATTACAAACAGGAAAGTTTCAAGTCAACAGTAAACTATGAAAGAGAGAGGGAGAGCAAAAGCAGAACTGCAAAACGTAGGAAACAGGAAGAAACAGAATAGCTGATTCACACTTTGCAGTGAATTGCTCCACATACACAGACAAAAGGCCAAAGCAAAGAAACAATAAAAAAGGAAGAAATAAGAAATTGTAGTTCCTGCCTAAGAGAAGAAAGAAGAACACAGGTTTCTTGCACATTGATTGTATTACGACAAAAGGAATTGGTAAGCACACTAGGCATTCATAATAACAGATAATGGAGTCATATCTTTCACTAATTATGGGCTCAGTGCATCTTGCAATCCTAATTAGCAGTATTAAGGTCTATGACCTCTTCCGCAGTTTCAAGCATAAAGCTCCTTATCACGGCTGCATACAATCTCAACCATTGAGAATGAAAATTGCATAACACCTTTAAGCCAAAAAAAGCAAGTTGCTGAAAAAATAGCCACCTACTCTAGGTCAAGATTGAGGAGAAAGAACAGAATTCCTCCTCATCCTCCCATTAGCTTTCAATAGTAAGATGTATGGACAAGTTCAATTTATGCAGTCAACCGATCCCTGTTTTACAATGACAGTCGTGGCTAGCCCACCAGAGGTTTAGGCATAACTAGGTATTCCATCAGATGTAAAAGCGAAGGGGAGAGGGGAGGCAGCGGAGCTGTTTTTGAAGCATGGCCAGTCATATATACCTAAAAACTCCAGCAAACCTAAATGGAACAAAACATCTCCATGAAAGCCTATTAAATGCATCAAACTTTGCCTTCAGTCCAACAAACTGACTGCCTGACTGTGCACAACCAGCTTCCGGTCACCTGCAAAGGCCATCACGTGAACGCAATGGGCATAAACCTTCACATACTTGACCAAGTGGGTTGTCGGAAACAATATCGTCTGGCACCACTTGAGTTGAAACTGAGAGGTCTGACTTCTCATCATGCTGAAATGAACCATCTGACTCTCGTTTTGAAGGAGTGTACACAGATTTCTAAATGTCTTTCCGGTTGTCTTTGACATCCATCCTAGTATCACCACTACTTCCAAAGTTAACCTTGCACCCAAATGACTCTATTCCTCGCTTTATGGCAGCATTTTCCTTGCTGGCTCTCTTGGGTAACTCCATAGTAGAGCTACTGAGTTGCTTCTCTTCTCTTGAGCTACTGAGTTGCTTGTCATCCTAGTATCCCCACTACTTCCAATTTAGTTCTGTAGATAACGACTCCATGGCAAAATGCCATCTCTTGAGCTCTCCTTTCTGCCCTCTCTCTTGCCTGCAAGCATTTTTACACACAGTAACAAGCATAAGAAAACCTGGGTCAAAACGATAGATTACAACAGGTAAAAACTAAATTGTAATCCAAATGAAACAGGAAAGCGGAAAGTTTATTATTTAGCTTTTGCAGTTCCGACCATTTTTATAGACATATTCCTACACTGAGCTTCGACCACTCCAGCTTCAGCTTCTGAAGGACAAGCCCATCGAAGGTGAAACTGGGGCCAGAGAGTTGGAGCAAATGCTACAGCTGGAGGAAACAGTGGGCCATTATGTTTTTTAGGATAAAAAAAGAAGTTGTAATGAACATGCGACCTTCCCTCTGTGTAACGTAAATCAGTCAAATAGGCTCAGATGCATCCACAAGTTTCAGACACACCAATTAGCGGCCTCCCCTCTAGCTGAAATTCTAAACCAAACAGTCAGAAGAACAGAAGTTCGGTCTTTCCACAAGAGTCCAATTTAATGTTGCCCAGATTCTTTCATCACCAAGTTTAAGTGTCCTTACTTCCTAACATTAAACGTTACAAGTCCAGTACAAGCAATTCTAGGAATGCGCTCAGGATGCAATCCTAGTATACAGCATGTGAGTTAACAATCTTAGTAGATGGCATCCGAGCATGAAGCAGCTCCTTTGACCCTAAAGAAGAACTGTGCACCAGTCTAAGCAATTCTGGAATGCGCTCAGGATGCAATCCTAGTATACAGCATGTGAGTTAACAATCTTAGTAGATGGCATCCGAGCATGAAGCAGCTCCTTTGACCCTAAAGAAGAACTGTGCACCAGTCTAAGCAATTCTGGAATGCGCTCAGGATGCAATCCTAGTATACAGCATGTGAGTTAACAATCTTAGTAGATGGCATCCTAGCATGAAGCAGCTCCTTTGACCCTAAAGAAGAACTGTGCACCAGTCTAATGACAGCATGTGTTACGTGATCAATGAATGAAGTTGCATTGCATGACCCAATAATACACAAGAATTGAAAGATTATCTCTCTTGTTCCTGAGTAATGTGGAGATTGCTGTATATTGCCAGAGGTGAGACTACATGCAAGCACATAAATGTTCATGTTAGACAGATCCTGACAACTCGGTTTTGCAGATAAGAAACATTCTTTCTTCAAGTTACTTTCACTGTGGAAGTTTAAGAAATTCATTGTTTGTCTGGTATTTTAAGCTTCCAGTTCAGTGTGCATATTGAAATTAAGATTCATTAATTCTCCTATATATCACCTGTGATGGTTAGACTTTATATAGACATTGGGCAAGTGCACGACAAATGCCATCAGCTTTAATATATCGATGAATTGAAAACACTGTCCGCCAGAATAAAGAACGAGAAAAAACCTGTTGCAGAAGAAGTTCCCGAATCGACAGGAAAACACACAGTCCACTAGATCTACCAAAAAAGACTATAACGCCAACAAAAAAGAGAGCCCCAGAAAGAGAAAATATATCAGACAAGGAATAGCATGTTACCAAAACATTAAAGCATGACACCCAACTCTGTTTTTATGTTTGTTGGCTAGATCTATGAGAGCTATATGAAAATCATTTCAGGCAAGAAAAGCACCTACCGAGGAGAACTCAAGCGCAAACAGATACATTCGCAACAATTGTGATACACAATCAATCCACTGCAGAATTCAATAAGATTGTCAAATTGTCCTTGGTTCTCCTGTTCCCGAGCTTCCATAGCTGCAATACGGGCATCTCTGGCATCTTGCCTTTGCAGAATCTGAGTCACCACGTTCAGCATCTGCGCAGGGTCTCCCAAAGGAACATTCGCAGGGTGTTCCGGACCTCCCGCAACTTGCTGCGGTTGATCCACCGATACCTGGTCGTCATCCAGGTGAACTCCAGCATGCTGATTCCCTCCAACCGGATCCATTCATACCTATATGAGAATGTATGTATGCATATCATGTCATGTCAAATCTTATGCACAAACAAGCAGTCAAGCAACCACAATCATGTCCCTAATGACCTACTGCCTGCTCCGCTACCAAACTGAAGTGCCCCGACCCGTATTTACCGTAACACAGTAAACACGTGCCGAAACTATTCATAAAGATAGAACAGACAGTACAACGTGCAAATATTATACAACAGCAACTATCAATACAACTGTCACCCACACTCGGGGACCATTATTCAATCCAAACACAGTGCTCTCAGCAGCAGCAGATAGTATCAGTAATATGTATATCACAGGAAATCAGCAGTATCACACAGCAACGGAAATGTAGTACAGCATCATAAGCAATAGAATAGCAGCGGAAGACTTATGCACATGCAACGGTGGTATGGATCCGGAGTCAGGTGGAGAAGAAAGCAGCAGTCATCGAATCGTCGTACCTGAACTACGGAAACAACTTAACCTACGGGATGAAATCCCGCAGGCGAGGGGTGAGTCCGAAGTGCTCACCGACCAAGGATAAACAGTGATATGCAAGCAACCGTAATACTTAAAAGCAAACACAGATAAGCAACAACATATCTCAACAACTGAACCAAGGCCAAAAGAATGCTTAATTATTATTTCCAATTTTATCTTCCGGGCCCCCGTCACTGGACAAGCTAGGGTCGTACCTGGTTATTAATTAATTCCGGATGCTAGGTCAAGAACCAATCCACATATCAGAACAACCGGATATTCGGCATATCCGAGCCACCGCGGATATTCGGCATATCCGAGCCACTGGGTATTCGGTATACCCCAACCTCAGGCGACGTCATGCCAACCAGATATTCGGCATATCTGAGCCACTGCGGATATTCGGCATATCCGAGCCAC
>JAKUCV010004365.1:21737-32081 GCA_028386065.3 Turnera subulata
TACTGGTTAATCACAAGTGTAACAGGCAGTTCACAGGCTGAATAGGAATTGGCGGCTGAATAATTGAACTTCAATTATGCAGTTACTATGCTGCATGTGAAGTGTGACCCACCTGGACCAGAAAATATCCGGTATACCCACTTATCTTATTTCTGGTCCGATAATTCGAGAATAATCTCGGCTTTTTCCGAAGATTCCCGGACCCAAAAAAATCCCAACTTGATCCGTAAAATCCGCAGAAAAATCCCGAGCGTAGGACAAGGCTCGATTTCGGAATCCAATACTCAATTTACCATAATTTAATTACCCAAGATTAAAAATCATTGGTAAATTACTGTAAATTAACTTAAACAGTCCCGGTAAAAATGAAATTTTTACCTGGGCTGTTACAGCCTACCCACCTTAAAAGAATTTCGCCCCCGAAATTCACTCCAAAGCTGTGAACAAGTGCGGATACTGAGAACGCATATGCTCCTCAACTTCCCACGTGGACTCATTCGCAGAGTGTTTGCTCCATTTAACCTTTACTATTGGAATAACTCTGCTCCTCAACTGTCTGACCTCTCGGGCAAGGATTTGCTCCGGCATTTCTGTATATGTAAGATCCTCTGCGACCTCAACATCTACTGTAGTAACCACATGGCTCGGATCCGATCTGTACCTCCTCAACATGGAAACATGGAACACGTCATGAATCCGTGACAAATCCTCTGGCAAAGATAATCTGTACGCCAGGGGTCCAATCCTTTCCACAATCTCATACGGCCCAATGTATCTGGGACTCAGCTTCCCTCTTTTCCCGAATCTGATCACACCCTTCCAAGGTGCAACTCGGAGGAAAACTCGTTCTTCCACTTGGTACTCCGTCTCTCGACGGTGCTTATCGGCATAGCTCTTCTGTCGGTCCTATGCTGCTCTCATACTCTGCTTAACTGTCTGAATCTTGTCAACAGCCTGCTTAACCAAATCTGGACCAACGATCAAACGGAGACCTTCTTCATCCCAACATACTGGACTTCGGCACTTCCTTCCGTAGAGAGCTTCAAACGGACGCATGCCAATACTGGAATGATAACTGTTATTATAGGCAAACTCCGCTAAAGGCAAATAGTGGTCCCAACTCCCACTGAAGTTAAGAGCACAAGCCCTTAGCATATCTTCTAGTGTCTGAATAGTCCTCTCCGACTGTCCATCGGTCTGAGGATGGAATGCAGTACTAAAACTCAGCTTCGTCCCCAAAGCTGCTTGCAGACTCTTCCAGAACCGTGATGTGAATCTCGGATCTCTGTCTGAGACTATGGACTTAGGAATCCCATGTAGTCTCACAATCTCTGCAACATATTGCTTCGCCAATTTATCCAAGGTGTCTGTCTGTCGAATGGGAAGAAAATGGGCTGATTTTGTAAGTCGATCAACGATAACCCAGATGGCATCATGTTGTCTCCAGGTCAACGGTAATCCAACCACAAAATCCATGGTAATCATCTCCCACTTCCACTCTGGCACTGACAAAGATCTCATCTTCCCTGCTGGAGCCTGATGTTCAGCTTTCACTTGCTGGCAAGTGATACACTTAGCGACATACTCGGCTACATCCTTCTTCATGCGTGGCCACCAAAAATGACTCCTCAAATTCTGGTACATCTTGGTGCTTCCAGGGTGCATAGCGTACGGTGTCATATGTCCTTCTTCTAGAATCTGGCTGCGTAAGTCACCAACACTGGGTACACATAGATGCTTTCCTAGCATCAGTGCACTATCCTCCGCTATGTGGAACTTATCTTCCTTTCCACTACGGACTGCTTCCTTCAGCTTGATCAGGTCGGGATCTCCATCTTGTAACTCCACAATCCAGCCTCTCAGGTTAGACTTGACTTCAACATGTGTCAACAAAGCTCCTGTCTCATCAACTGACAAATCAACTCCCATCTTCCTTAACTCGATAAGAGAGGATATCGAGTAGGTCATAGAAGCATCTTCTGGCTGTCTCCGACTCAAAGCATCTGCTACAGCATTAGCTTTTCCAGAATGATACTCAATAGTACAATTATAATCATTCAGCAACTCAACCCAACGTCTTTGTCGCAGGTTAAGCTCCTTCTGAGTCATGATGTACTTGAGACTCTTGTGATCTGTGAAAATCCGGCATCTTTCTCCAAACAGATAATGTCGCCAGATCTTCAAAGCAAAAATCACTGCGGCCATCTCCAAATCATGTGTCGGATAGTTCTTCTCGTGTGGCCTCAACTGTCTCGAAGCATAGGCTATCACTCGGCCTTCTTGCATCAAAACAGCTCCCAAACCAAGACCTGAAGCATCACAGAACAGCACGTACTCCACTCCTGGCTTAGGCACTGTCAAGACTGGTGCTGTTGTCAGCTTCTTCTTCAGTTCATCAAAACTCTTCTGACAATCTTCACTCCAAACAAAGGCTTGATCTTTCCTCAATAGCTTAGTCATGGGACTGGCTATCAAGGAAAAACCCTCAATGAATCTCCGGTAATATCCTGCAAGGCCAAGAAAACTCCTGACTTCTGGTACCGTCTTGGGCGGCTCCCACTCCAGAACGGCTTTTACTTTAGCAAGATCAACCTTAATCCCATCCCCGGATACAACATGTCCAAGGAATGCAATTTCTTCAAGCCAGAACTCACACTTGCTAAACTTGGCATACAACTCCTTCTCTCGCAACCTCTGAAGCACTACCCTCAGGTGCTCTTCATGTTCTTCCCAGTTCTTGGAGTAGATCAAGATGTCATCGATGAAAACTACCACAAACTTATCCAAGAACTCGTTCAGAACCAAGTGCATCAAGCACATGAAAACTGCTGGTGCATTGGTCAAGCCAAAAGGAACCACTGTGAACTCAAAGTGACCATACCGAATGCGGAAAGCTGTCTTCGGTATGTCCTTCTCTGCAATCTTGACCTGATGACAGCCAGATCGAAGATCAATCTTAGAGAATACAGTAGCTCCCTGTAACTGATCGAAAAGATCATCAATTCTGGGAAGCGGATACTTATTCTTCACTGTCACCTTGTTCAGCTGTCGGTAGTCCACACACATTCGCAGACTGCCATCCTTCTTTTTCACAAAGAGGACTGGTGATCCCCAAGGTGAAATACTAGGTCTGATGAAACCTTTCTCCAACAGCTCATCCAACTGTTTCTTCAACTCCTGGAGTTCTGTTGGTGCCATCCGATATGGTGCCATCGAGATAGGTGTCACTCCTGGCATCAAATCGATGGTATACTCAACTTCTCTGTCAGGTGGCAATCCTGGCAAATCTTCCGGAAACACATCTGGAAACTCCCCCACAACCATGATGTCTCCCAAAATCGGAGTCTGAACTTCTTCACCCTTGGCATGGGTCAACAAAGCATCTGGACTTAATGGCTGTATCCCAACATCCTGATTAGTAGAGATACTACATGTGGTAGCAGCTCTCCCAATACCTGTCAACAAAATCTTATGTCCACCTTCGGAAGTCATCAACACTTCCTTGGTTCGACAGTTCACCATAGCACTGTACTTGGACAACCAATCCATCCCCAATATGATATCAAAACCTCCCATGTTCATCATGATCAACCGTGCAAGAAAAATCTCGCTATCATATGAAAGCAAAACGTCTCTGCACACATGGGTTAATCTGACTACTATACCCGCAGGTAACCTAACTCTCATTGGACAAGCTAAACTCTCACCCATACAGTTATGTAGTATTGCAAAACTTTGCGCAATAAATGAATGCGTAGCACCAGGGTCTATCAATGTATAAGCAGTACTACCAAAAACTGTAAAGGTACCTGCTATGACATCAGCATTCTCCGGATCCTCCTCAGCAGTGACAACAAATGCTCTCGGCACAGCTACACTCTGATTCATGGCCGACTGGGTCCTAGCAGGAACAGCTCCACGTCCTCGACCTCGGCCAACTCCAGAACCACTAGGAACACTAGCAACTGAAGCTTGCACTGTCTGAGTAGGTGCTGTACCTCCAGATCTTCCCAACTTGGGACAAGCATATCGATAATGCCCAACTTCGTTACACTCAAAGCACCTCACCTGAGACATAGGAAATCTCGGGCGAGTATCCCCAGATGAAGTCCCTCCAGACTGAGTCCAAGAACTGCCTCGGTTGTAGGTGTTGTTGTTCCACCCACGTCCCTGACTCATGGGCATAGAGCGACCCTGTCCATACCCTGATCGGTTAGCAGGTGTCTGGAACCTCTTGTTCTGTCCNAATCTCGGGCGAGTATCCCCAGATGAAGTCCCTCCAGACTGAGTCCAAGAACTGCCTCGGTTGTAGGTGTTGTTGTTCCACCCACGTCCCTGACTCATGGGCATAGAGCGACCCTGTCCATACCCTGATCGGTTAGCAGGTGTCTGGAACCTCTTGTTCTGTCCCCCAGAACTCTGTGCAGCTTGTCTCTTGCGGATCTCGTGTTGCTCCTTCTCATTTTTCAGCCAGATGATCTCAGCTCTCAGGGCATCTGTCAGCATGTCTTGGTAAGTCTCATAGACCTTGCACCCCATGACTGTCTGGATGCCAGATCGAAGACCATCCCAGAAACATTTACATCTGGCCTCCGGAGTAGCTACAAACTCACTGGCATAGATGGACAAGCGGTTGAACTTGATCTCATACTCATTGACCGTCTGGTATGGTCCTTGTTGCAATCCTAGAAACTCTCGCCTCAGCTGATCCTAGTATGCCTCAGAGACAAACTTCCTTCGGAACATCTCCATGAACTGATTCCATGGCATAATGATAGGTGTCGGCAAGTCCCTGGTGGTAGACTCCCACCAATCAACAGCATCTCCTCGGAACATGGCGGCGGCGTATCTGGCCCACCTATCATTCCTGCATGTCAACCTCAACATAACCCTATTCATCTGTCTGAGCCAACGGTCAGCATCTTGTGGTGTAGTGACACTAGTGAAAACTTCAGCCCCAAGCTTTTCCAGCTTCGTATACACTGGATCCTCAACAGGTCCTTGGTTCTCCTGTTCCCGAGCTTCCATAACTGCAATACAGGCATCTCTGGCATCTTGCCTTTGCAGAATCTGAGTCACCACGTTCAGCATCTGCGCAGGGTCTCCCAAAGGAACATTCGCAGGGTGTTTCGGACCTCCCGCAACTTGCTGCGGTTGATCCACCGATACCTGGTCGTCATCCAGGTGAACTCCAGCATGCTGATTCCCTCCAACCGGATCCATTCGTACCTATATGAGAATGTATGTATGCATATCATGTTATGTCAAATCTTATGCACAAAAAAGCAGTCAAGCAACCACAATCATGTCCCTAATGACCTACTGCCTGCTCCGCTACCAAACTGAAGTGCCCCGACCCGTATTTACCGTAACACAGTAAACACGTGCCGAAACTATTCATAAAGATAGAACAGACAATACAACGTGCAAATATTATACAACAGCAACTATCAATACAACTGTCACCCACACTCGGGGACCATTATTCAATCCAAACACAGTGCTCTCAGCAGCAGCAGATAGTTTCAGTAATATGTATATCACAGGAAATCAGCAGTATCACACAGCAACGGAAATGTAGTACAGCATCATAAGCAATAGAATAGCAGCGGAAGACTTATGCACATGCAACGGTGGTATGGATCCGGAGTCAGGTGGAGAAGAAAGCAGCAGCCATCGAATCGTCGTACCTGAACTACGGAAACAACTTAACCTACGGGATGAAACCCCGCAGGCGAGGGGTGAGTCCGAAGTGCTCACCGACCAAGGATAAACAGTGATATGCAAGCAACCGTAATACTTAAAAGCAAACACAGATAAGCAACAACATATCTCAACAACTGAACCAAGGCCAAAAGAATGCTTAATTATTATTTCCAATTTTATCTTCCGGGCCCCCGTCACTGGACAAGCTAGGGTCGTATCTGGTTATTAATTAATTCCGGATGCTAGGTCAAGAACCAATCCACATATCAGAACAACCGGATATTCGGCATATCCGAGCCACTGGGTATTCGGTATACCCCAACCTCAGGCGACGTCATGCCAACCATATATTCGGCATACCTGAGCCATTGCAGATATTCGGCATATCCGAGCCACTGCGGATATTTGGCATATCCGAGCCACTGGGTATTCGGTATACCCTAACCACAGGTGACGTCATGCCAACCAGATATTCGGCATATCTGAGCCACTGCGGATATTCGGCATATCCGAGCCACTGCGGATATTCGGCATATCCGAGCCACTGCGGATATTTGGCATATCCGAGCCACTGGGTATTCGGTATACCCTAACCACAGGCATGACGGGCCAACCAAACCATAAACCGACCATAGCATCCCAAAATTAATTTTCAAACTATCGGGTCGTACCACTACTTCCACATGACAATTATATCAACATCTCAAATCAATTCCAATCTCAATTCCAATTTCTTTTTCATAATTCCCACAGTCAATAGTTCAACATCAATCTCAGCATAATGTCCACAGAATCAATTTCACAGTTCAAAAGCAACAATAATATCCACAGCAGATATTCAGCCAACAATCAACAATTCAGCAGTTCAATCGAACAACAAAGCACACAAAGTATTACAGGCAACATAACAAGGGTTATCCATCCTCACCTTAGCCGATATTCAATTATGGAATTGTCTGGCAAGTTCCAAGTCCGGTTCCTCAGCAAATTGTTCGTTATCAACTCCTATATCAATCAAATAATATGCACACATAAGATGTATGCAAATGCCATGCTAATACTGTATACCGTAAATTAAATATAAACTCGGCTCGGTTACTCCCCCGGATTATTTCTCCATTATTATCATCATTCACCATTTATTTCAAGGTGTCAAAATACCCCTCTATACTTTTTCCTATACCGGGGTACTATTCCGGTATTTTACTACCTTGATAATACCCTTTCCGAAATTATTCCCTCAAATATATATTTATTTTCCATAATATACCTCATATATTCTTTTCCAATTATCATTTTCAAAATTATAAACCTTTCTTCTTTTTTCTTTTATTTTCCTCCCATGTTATTCCTCTTTTCAGATTTCATTTCCTCTTTTCTCTTTTTTTTTTTAAAAATAGGGCTGGGCCAAGTCCAAACCCAAACCAAGGCCCAAGCCAAACCCAGGCCAACAGGACAGACCAGGCGCAACAGGCCCAGCAACCAGCCCGAGCCCGTCACGCCCAGCCCACCACTCACGGCCCAACAACCCAAGACCCACCAAACAGAACCGGGTCACCCACGACCCGAGACCCACATCCGGGTCGCCCATGCTCACGGCTCACCTGTACGCAGACGGCGGGCGCTAGCACGACGGGGACAAGCGGCTGCAGCGGGGCGGCCTGCAGGCGAGGGGGCGGCGGAAGAGACAGAGCGAGCAGGGAGGTTGGCGGCGGCGTCGTCGCGTAGGTGGCTTGACGGTGTGCTGCTGTGCTGTGGAGTGCGGGGAGAGGCGCCGGCGAGAGGAGAAGGGAAAGAGAGGAGAGAAGGAGAAAAAGGAAGGGAAGAGGGGCTGAGCTCGGGCGGCGGCAGTGGAGGACGGCCCGGTGGCTCACAGTCACGGATGGAAGGGAAGGAAGAAAAAGAAAAATAAGGGAGGGGAAGGAGAGGGTGACGTGGCCTGGTGGTGTGGTGTGTTTTTAATGTTTTTTTTTTATAGTTTCAAAGGAAAAGTTGGGCAGAGGTAATGGATTTGCAGAGGAAGGAAGAAAAGAAACTGGTGGTGATGTTGGTGTGAAGAGATGCAGGGAAAAGAAATTAAGTAGGCGTGCAAATTACTGGTTAATCACAAGTGTAACAGGCAGTTCACAGGCTGAATAGGAATTGGCGGCTGAATAATTGAACTTCAATTATGCAGTTACTATGCTGCATGTGAAGTGTGACCCACCTGGACCAGAAAATATCCGGTATACCCACTTATCTTATTTCTGGTCCGATAATTCGAGAATAATCTCGGCTTTTTCCGAAGATTCCCGAACCCGGAAAAATCCCAACTTGATCCGTAAAATCCGCAGAAAAATCCCGAGCGTAGGACGAGGCTTGATTTCGGAATCCAATACTCAATTTACCATAATTTAATTACCCAAGATTAAAAATCATTGGTAAATTACTTTAAATTAACTTAAATAGTCCCGGTAAAAATGAAATTTTTACCTGGGCTGTTACAAGGTTAATGTTGATTATGTATTTATTATGTTTCTTCTTTCTATACATACAAATTTAATTTATTTTTATATATTTTTTAAAAAAATTAAACACCTCTTACAATTAATTTTATATTTATTTATTCATTTTTCATATATGGTTTTCTTCTTTACTTCTAGTGGTTACTTAATTATACATTTACTTTCTATGTGTCAAAATTTATTAAATTTTTTCCATCTATTACAAATTTATATTAATTTCATCCTTTCTATTTCTTCACATTTTAAATTAATTTTCTATTTATTTATTTTTTAAACTTGTAGATATATTATTTTATGCCATAAATTTACACCAATTATCTACGATTACGTACTACCACAAGATTCGGTTAACTTATTTGACCTATCAATAAAATTTAAAATACTGATTAGTCCTTGTTTTTAAATATTAAGGTTTTTTATTATTAGAAACAAAATCTATTATCTTCAAAAATCTAATAAACGGCTTTTCAGCTCAACGATTCTCCTTTTTATTTTTTTTCTATTCTACATTTCAATTTTTCTGTAACAGCCCGGGTAAAAATTTTGGATTTTTACTGGGACTGTAAAAGTCGTTTTACCGTGATTTACTGTTCAATTAATCTTGGGTAATTAATTCAAGGTAAATCGGGAGTCGTTTTTCGAACCGAGAGTTTTCCCGCGCTCGTGATTTTCCTGTGGATTTTTACGGACCAAAGTTGGTATTTTTCGGGTCTCGGAATCCTCAGAAAAATCACACCAGAAATATAACTAAGGGGGTATCAGTTATTTTCTGGTCCGGACGGGACGCGACTGCATAATTGAATTATGCAGCCGTCATCTCCTGTGCGCCCGTGAACCACCACCCGTGCTCGTTCTGTGTTGTCCGTGACACCTCCTTCTCTTTTTCTTCTTTTCTTTCTTCTTCTTTTCCTTTTCTCTTCAACCCGGAGCCACGCCCGAGACCTGCAACACACCACACCGAGCCACCACCCAGCTGCCACACCCTTCCCTCTTTTCTTCTTTCCCTTTTTCTTCTTTCTTTTCTTTTTCCTTTCTTCTTCCTCCTTTCCCGCTGGACGTTGCCGCCTGCACCAGGGTCGCTGAGCCCTACAGCCAACGACGAGCTGAACCTGCTCCCGTCGCGCCATCGTCCTCATCCGCTCCTGCTACAGCCGCTGTCAAGCCACCATACACACCACCGTCCGAGACCGCCAGCACCAGCTCGACCAACCACCACCACCCCGTGGAAGCCGTCAGACGACCCGACGAGCAGAGCCCGAGCTCGCTCCGTCGCCAACCAGCCGTGCATCGCCTCGATCTGCAGCCGTCTTCCTCCTCTGCCGCCGAAGCCGCCTGTCGCCTTCTTCTTCCTCGTGGTGCAGCCGTCGTGACAACCCGACGAAGCCGACCCGACGACGCGTGACCCGAGCTTCACCTTCCTCACGTCGCGTCGTCGTCGCCCTCGTCTCCTCCCCTCCGTCGCCTCGCATCGTCAGCCGCTCGTTCCCGCGCCTCGCCGCCTCTGTCCCCTGCGCCGTCGTCATCTGCATATGGTGAGTAGGTGAGGAAGACGACCCGGTTTGTGTGGTATGGGTCGCGGGTTGACCCGCAGGTTTGAGGGTTTGGTTGGGCTGATGGATATGGGTATGGGTTGTTGGGTTGGGTCTTTAGCATGTTGGGCTGTGATGGGTTTGCGGGCTAGGCTGAGGGCTGGACTCCTACGCCTGCACGTAGGCCTAATCTTGGGCTCCTGTTTGGGGCCTAGACTTGGTATTGTGCATGGCCTGGGCTTGCACTATTTGGCCCAGTCCGGAAATAAAAAAAAGGGGATAATTAAAATAAAATTAAGTTAATAAATTTGGAAAATTATATGTAACAGCCCGGGGTAAAAATTTCGGATTTTTACCGGACTGTAAAAGTCTATTTACCGTGATTTACTGTTGAATTAATCTTGGATAATTAATTCAAGGTAAAACGGGAGTCGTTTTTCGAAACCGAGGGTTTTCCCGCGCTCGTGATTTTCCCGTGAATTTTTCGGAACTAAGTTGGTATTTTTCGGGTTTCGGAATTTCTCGGAAAATCACACCGGAAAATAACTAAGGAGGTATCTGTTATTTTCTGGTCCGGATCGGACTCGCCCGTAATACGGACGGAT
>JAKUCV010004366.1:2681-47589 GCA_028386065.3 Turnera subulata
AGAGAGTGGCTGCAGCTGTGTCAAACTTACCAAGAGAGATTTCTAAAGCTTTAATCAATGCCAAAACTGCATTTTGATGTCCTGTACTACAAGAGAATGTACATATGTAAAGGAACCTTTATAGGCCGTTTGGTATCATAGAATTGAATTCAATTCCAAGAATCGAAATCAATTTCTTAGTTTGGTATAATTCTACTTAACCTAAAATAAGAATTGAATTCTATTTTTTATTTTTGGATCAATATTTTGGTAATATTTCAAATCCAAGCAAAACTTATTAGATTTGGAATTTAATTTTGTTGGAAAAGTATTGGTATGTCTAAATAACAAAAATAACCTTATGTTATTATTTTAATTTTTTTTAGCAAAAGGACAAATTAAGTAATTTTAGCAATTCAATTGATAATTTGATTCATACCAAACATTGGAATTGAATTCAATTTCTCATTATTAAAAAATATACCACACACATAAGAATTGATTTCATAATGAATTCAAATTCTAAATTTTTAATGATTTGAATTCAATTCCAATTCCAAATTGATACCAAACGAAGAGTTAGAGTATTTTAGAACTCCTCCAATACCTGCAGACAGACTAGGAGAAACACAGGCTGATCCATCTGTATTCCATTTGATAGTCCCAGGAGGTGGTGGAGACCAGCTGCCCCATGGCTTGCTTTTTCGGGATTATGACCCCTTGGAACTTATTGCTTTGGAGAAGGTCTGTTATAGTGAAGCGAAAAGAGGGATCAAGTGCCTTCGCTCTAGCTTTGAGACTTGGAAAAGAATTATACCAGAAGAATTCCTCAGCATCAAAGATCCCATTTTGGGAAACCACCAGTCGTTTTCTGGTACTGTAAGGATGACCAAACTGGACATATAAGTCAACTACTTAGGGGAACTGCATCTTCCTTCGTTCACTTGGAAACTGTCAATACAATTGACTTGGCTCCCATTGCAGCTCAAGATTTTACTTTCTATGTGTTTTTCCTTTGATTTCATTCTGTTCTTATTCCCAACTATCGATCGTAACATAATCCTGCCACCAAGGATTGTCGATCCCACCCCTTAATCCATAAAATCGGAGCATAACCAACCAAGTGAATTTACATTTTTGTTTTAAAATTTTATTATTTTGACATTAGCTTTCCATTACATTTATAGCTTATAAACAAATATTTAACGACTTTTTATTTTTTAACTATATTGTGACTAAGTTTTTTTACCAAATACAACTCTAATCCATTTTAATAGAAACATTTACTTATTATTAATTATTTTAAACAAACGATAATTAACCACTCTTAGAACCTAATTATAACATATTGTCTCTACAACTTTTTACCTATTTTAATTTTTTAACAACAAAAAAATAAGTTGAGTACTTTATTTTACTCCGAAGACCAATTTGACTGGAAAAAAATACATTTAATATTATTAACAATTATTTTCCTTTTAAAATCTTGAGTTAATAATGATATAATATCGTGTACAAAAAATAATATAATACCATGTTGTAATAATGCACAGAAGTTTTACTAAAATAAAAATTACTTTTTCCCCGTCAATCTTTAAAAAAAGTTGTACATGGTTTGATCATTTTTTTTTTATCTTTACATGCATTTTATATGAAAATATTGTATTACCTATATTTTTCTTTAGGAAACCTCTATCTAAACAGACATGCAATTTTTATTTTTTTACTATATGATATTTTTATTATAAGAATTAAATGTCACAAAAATTAAATTTCATGGATGTATTGCATATATAATAATAGCAAGTAAAAATATATGTATTTAGAATGATTGGTTTTGAAAATTATTGTTTAAAAACTTGAGAAGGAAGATTTATAAAAGACCCCAAATTCGATGGTGCCTAACATCTTAGACTATTCAGTAACAAGGCCAAAAAATTTGTCATCTCTCATAGTATAGATAATTGAAAGAAGATGGGACCTTAAAATTTTATTCAATGCAAAAGATGTAGGGATTATGATGGAAAAGATATAGGGATAATATTTGCCAATGTGAGTTTACCTCCAAAAGTTGACAGTTTATTTGATAAAATAATATTTATTAATCTATTATAGGAAAATGTATATATACTATGTCGGTGATTGATTCCCTAGTTTGTAAGCTATTTGGCTAGATTTAAACTCTATTATACTTATGGTAAGAATAAATAATGCTACAGGGTCAATTTGGTAAAGATTAAGCAAAACTAAATGTTGTTCTCATCATCTATTAATTGCTATTAATTATGAAGTCCGACTTGGAAGAACCCAGGTGTACCAATCGCTATAGGATGATGTTGTGTGTACCAAAATTATCCCAAGAAGGGATTTGAGAAAAAAAAAAAAAACACAACACGTCCTAATTTTCGATGGGCACTTTTCACATACATGGAGTTTCTTATTTGTACCTGTTATATACTCTAAAGTTTTGATATTCTTTTTATATACCTCGAGTTTGAATGTTTTACACTTTTGTATACCGTGAATAGCTCGGGCAATGACATGGCCATATGCCCATGTCACTTGCCACGTATCACTACTCAATAGGTGGAACATGATAAATTTTGTAGGACCTACCATTTTAAAAAATTTTAAATTTCTAAAATTTTGGAAAATATTTTTATAATTAAAAAATATTATAGGTTGACCCGATTTTCGGCCCGATTCACTCAATCTTATTTCAATAAAAACAATTAAAAACCTCTCCTCATCGACCCACCTCCTATAGTACACAGATCTCTCTCCTTTCTCAGTTTCACTTGGCCTACAAATTGATTTCCCCAACCCTATACACCCCACCCACCCACTCTTCTCCTAGTTCCATTTCTATTTCTGTTTTAAAATCCAAGCACCCACTCTTCTCCCCTTTGCTAACAACATTTCTTCCCCCACTCGAATAACCTTAAATTTCGCCCCCAAATTGATTAATGTCTTCGCAATCATCTACATCATCATCCAACAAATCATTAGCAGGCTATTCAAAGCAACAATCTAAGAAACAAATTTCTTTTGTTTGGAAGCAGAAGTCGGACTTCAATTATGTTAAGGTCGACATTGTGTGTTTTTGCGGATTAAGAATCGGGAGGCGAATATCATGGATTGATGGGCACCCTAGGATGAGGTTGCACAAATAAAATAGATGTAATTTTTTTTTACTTTATTGATATAATTCAAGGTTGGATTGCAGAAGTCAATAGAGGATTGTATGATAGAGAAAGGAAGTTGCACGTTGCCAATCAAAAGTTGGGAGCTGAGCTACATAAGCATAAGCATGTGACTATGGTGAGCAATTGAGTAGTGTTGATGAATTGGAGGACGAAAATTATTTTGAGTATTTTGGGTTTTTTAATTGTATTTTGGGTATTTTGGATTTTTAAATTGTGTTGCACTTGCACCTTCCCATGTGGCCAATTCCTGGGCCAGTTGGCACCAATTGGCCAATTTTGGGGCCATGCTCGCTAATTAGCCTCCAGATTGGCCAATTCATGAGCTAGTTAGCACCAATTGGCCACCAAATTGACCAATGAACGCAAATTAGCCTCCATAATGGCCAATTCCTGAGCCAACGCAAAAAAATCGACCCCGGCTAAGTCCCGCTCTAATTTCTAGACTAGCTCACTACCCGTGGATTCCACGGGCTAGTTAGTATTAATATAACAATATGTAGTTTAAAGTATTTTTTTGACACACATAGTATTTTTTAAGCAATTAAAAAGTTCATAATTTTTTCCCCGATTTAGTATACTTTTTTCCTTTGTTTCCACCTCTATTTTTTTACACAATTTTTCATTCTTTTTACTAATATGTTCCACATCTATTTCTTGTTGCATCTTTCAACAATTGTATTTCGGTCAACAAATGAATAGGGATATTTTTTATATCTCCTATACTACTTGTTCAATTTTGGTAGAACCATAAAACAAAATTTTAAATTGGTGCTTCACTGGTCGGTTTTGACTGGTTTCTTTAACCATCTTGAAATTAGAGATTTTATAGACCAAGCTTTCTTGCAATTTGGCACGAAAATGTTGTGCAAAACTTTTCTTTATTATAGCATGCATCATTGAACCCTATTTCAAAATCACACAAAAATTTTTAAAAAAGTTAGGAAAAATTTTAAAAATAAAATAATGCCAAAAAAATAAAAACTGAAAAAATAATACCAAAGGAAAAATAAGTAAGCAAAAAAATAATATAATGCCAAAAAAATACAATGAGGTAAAAATAAAAACATAAAGTAAAATAAATCTGGAAAATTAAGAAAAACAAATACAATGCAAAAAAATAAAAACAGAAAAATAATATATAAAACTTGCAATTTATAAAAATAAATACAATGCTAATAAAAAATAGAAAATAATATCAATCTGAAAATTAAGAAAAACAAATACAAAGCCAAAAAAATAAAAATAGGAAAATCATATATAAATCTGGAGGAAAAAAATACAATGCGGGGAAAAAAAGAATATATGAATATGGTAATTTATTAAAACAAATACAATACTCATTAGTATAAAAAAAACAAATACAATGCGAAAAAAATAAAAACAGAAAGTAATATAAATCTGGAAAATTAAGAAAAACAAATACAATGCAAAAAAATAAAAATAGAAAAATAATATATAAAACTTGTAATTTATAAAAATAAATACAATGCTAATAAAAAACAGAAAATAATATCAATCTGAAAATTAAGAAAAACAAATACAAAGCCAAAAAAATAAAAACAGGAAAATCATATATAAACCTGGAGGAAAAAAATGCAATGCGGGGGAAAAAAGAATAGATGAATCTGGTAATTTATTAAAACAAATACAATGCGAATAAATAAAAACAGAAAATAATATAAATCTTGAAAATTAAGAAAAATAAATACAATTAGGTAATATAAAAACAGAAAAATAATATATACATCTGCTAATTTATAAAAATAAATACAATGCGATCAAATAAAAACAAAAAATAGTATTTAATTCTGAAAAATAAAGAAAAACAAAAACAATGCAAAAAACAAACAAATAATATAAATAACTGGAAAATAATATAAATAACTGGAAATCTAGAAAATAATATATAAAACTGGAAATTTAAAACAAACAAATATAATGTGAAAAAAATATAATATATAAATCTAGTAATTTATACAAACAAATACAATGCGATAAATATAAAAAAAGTAAAATATTAACTGGAAAATAATATAAATAACTGGAAATTTGAAAAATGATATATAAATCTGAAAATTAAGAAAGACAAAAACAATGTCAACAAAATAAAAATATAAAAATAATATAAATAACTGGAAAATTAAAACAAACAAATACAATGCCAAAAAAAACAGAAAGCATGTAAAATGGAAACTTACCTTTTCATCAATTAGAATTAAATCTAGACTGATAAGGATATTGTTCAATTTGGTATTCTAAGGACTCCCACATCCTTGAAACACGAACTTGAATTGTAAAAAAGTCATTTTCAGGGCATAATTCGTCCAAAGTATTTGAATTCATTGCCCTGGAAAGAAAAATTATAAATATTATAGGAATGAAAAATACACAGATTCTAAAATTAAAAAATATAATAACATTTAAAGAAAAATATAGAAACTAAAAAGAGAATACTAAAGAAACTAAAAGAAACAATGAATGAAAAAAAAATTGTATTGCATTAAAAGTAATGTAAAAAAGAGAAACTAAAAAAAACTAATACTAACATCCGTCCTGGAAGCCAAAAGAAAGAAGGGGAGAAGAGAGAAAAAATAGAAAAGGAACTGTAACACACACACAACTGTAGACATGTATTTATACAGAATAAGAGCTTTAGAGATGAGACATTAATCATAATTCCTTAATTATCACTTCAGAAATTATCAAACTCATCCGAAATTATCAAACTCTACCGAAATTCTAGTTAAGAGGAAAAAAAAAACAAACCAATCTGATCAAACAAAAAAGATAGAATATATATATAATACCAATCTGATCAAACTCTATCGAAATTATCAAACTCATCCGAAATTCTAGTTTAGTAAAAAAAAAACAAACTCATCCGAAATTATACTAAAAACGAAATTGTAGTAAAAAATTAACATATAATAATCTAGTTGAATCAAAATTCTAGTAACTTAATTATCATAAAAAAATAATAATACATTAAACAACAACCGAAATTGTAGTTCCCCAATTTTACTAAAAATTGTAGTTCCCCAATTTTACTAAAAACGAAATTGTAGAAAAAAAAACAATCAGATTAAAAACGGAAATTCTAACTTAATTATCATACAAAAAATAATAATACATTAAATAACAATCGAAATTGTAGTTCCCCAATTTTACTAAAAGCGAAATTGTTGAAAAAAAACAATCAGATTAAAAACAGAAATTCTAATCAAACCAAAATTCTAGTTTAGAGGAAAAAAAACAAACCAATCTTATCAAACAAAAAGGATAGAATATATATATATAAAGAATAGGTTTACATCAAGTCCCGCTCTAATTTCTAGATTAGGTTTACATTACACCACCATCTTTCTCCATATAAAGAATTAAAAAATAATATACATATAAAAAAAGAATATTAGAGAGAGTAGGATTAGAAAAATAAAATAACGTTTTCCCAAAAAAAGAAAATGTCTCTCAAAGAAGTCGGAGAGTAATTAATGAAAGAGTTGATTATCAAAAAAAAAAATTAAGGGCTACAAATTGAAAGTGTTAATGTAGGTGAATTGCAAGCAAAACAATGATTATGTATTAATATTTAATATTTAGAATATAAAATATTTAATATTTAATATTAGATATGCTACTAACGAAATAGAAGTAGGAATTTTATTTTGTTTGGTTAACATGTTAGAGAAGCAATAGAACCCACACCTTGTAAATAACCGGAATCATCCGGAATCCGATGTTTTAATGTGGTATTTTTATTCCTAATCTTATTCCAAATAATTTGGTACGCCACCAACAGGATTAGAAATAGGAATTCTACTTAATTATGTTGTTTGGTTGACATGTTAAAGAAGGAAATAGACTCTTTATGGAATCCACAGTTGTAAATAACCGGAATCATCCCGAATCCAATGTATCATTTTAATGTGGTATTCCTATTCATAATCCTTTCATTTCTTAGGATACACCAAACATTTCATTGCAAGGAGGAAAATAGATTATGGAATTGGGCGAACCAGTCCAAAAAGCGGGTCGACCAGTCGGTATAATATTTTTTAAATTATAAAATTATTTTCCAAAATTTTAGAAATTGAAAACCTGAAAAAATGATAGGTCTCATAAAATTTACCATGAGGCACCAAACTAGTAGTGATACGTGGCAAGTGACGAGGCAAATGGCCACTCATTGTCCAAGCGGGTAAAAAACTCAAGCTTGGGATATATAAAAGGGACACCGAAACCCAGGTAAAGACGAAAGGGATAAATGAAAAATTCTAGATATATAAAAGATTTTTTACCCAATTGTGCATCAGGATCTACAAGTATCTTGTTGCCTTTTTTTTTGGTAAAATGATGTTCATTTTAATAACCTAATCAGTATCAATTTGGCCACTAATTCATTTACAAAAGAACAAATATTAATCTTTATCTATCTCTCTTTTTTTTTGTCGAAACCGGGAAGTATATTAATCAAAATATACGTGAGCTCAATACATGATTAGAAGTCGTTAGCTCAAGACGACTTCTATCTTATACAAGAAAACATGATGAACTAAAAGGAACGATACAGGACGAGAGATCAAAAACCCGAATCATACAAAACACTGGAAATAGTACAAGAATCTGGCTGAGGTGAAACTGATACAGGTAACAAACAGACTCGGGGGGGTAGATCGGTCAGTGAGGTTGGGGAGGCACCGTCCGCCGATCCACGTCCATACAGGAGCTGGACGCACCAGGAGAGAAGATCATGCTGTGGCACTCTTCTCCCAGAACCACAGCTGTGTGATTCTGGGATTTACGAGGTCGAGGGGTGGTTTGGTTGAAATTGGAGGAGACGACTGGGTAACTGGCTGAGGTAGTAGGTGGAGAAGGACTAGGTCCAGTGGAAAGCCCGGAAAGATCAGAAGTAGACGGGTGGGATTGGGCATTGGATACATCTCTAAGGGTTTGTCTTTTGGGACTATCCTTTGTAAGTCTGGAAATTTTCACTGGTTGAGCTTTTTTCGTGGATTGCTTTTGGATGCGGTTGAGATTTTTGCTTTTGGATTTCTTAATAGAGCCCTGCCTGAGGAAGTCTTGAAGAGTAGGTAAGGCAAGATGTTGATCGGGAGAGGGTTGGCTCTCAATGGAATGTGGTGGTAGTGGGGGAGGATTCGGACCTAAAGACACCACTGGCAGGACATTTTGTAAGGTTGGTGTAGATAGGGGGTGCACTAGGGCTGGGGAGGATGGCCAGAATTCGCTCCTCAGGCCGAGCATTACTCAGGAGGTAAAATCTGTTGGATGGATGGACAGGGTTGTGGGGCAATGGGGGAACCGGATTGCTCGTGATTTGGCGTCTGGGTGGACGCCTCGAGAATCTTGGCGCATTCATCCATTCACCCCGTCTGTCACCGGACGTGGCAACCGGCCTCCCGGATGCCATCAAACCTGTAGCTGATGGCACTATTGTCTCATTCTGTGAATGTGGAGCATCCGGGAAAACTAACACATTATGATCAAGTTACCCACACATATAACATATATCGGGCAAGCCTTCATAGCTTACCTTTAAGGGTTCACCTTCCAAGTGTACTGTCCCCGACAATGGCTTTGTCAAATCAAGGCAAACAGCAATTCTAGCAAATTTTGCTCTACTGGGATTAGAGGAGTTACCGTCAAGTCTGATTGTCCTGCCCACCATGTTGCCGAGTTGACGGAGAATCCTGGAGTGGTAGCGGTTGGTGGGGAAGTCGGAAAATTGGATCCACGTCACTCTCGAGTCAATCTTGCTGGTGGACGCGCGGAAGTTGGGTTTCCAGGGTTGGACACTAAGCACACTGCGGTATATGAGCCAGGGTCCGTCTGTCAAGGCATGAAGGTAATCCTTTTCTTCCCAAAAAACGCACCACATAGAAGTTATTTTCCAGGTCTACGATTTTGAACGGTCCATTTTGTTTCCAAAGAGTCTGCAAATTAGTGTGCAGCGCTTTGAAACCAATTAGGCGTCCGAACAATTTGACTATATCAGCATTTTCCCATGGCTTATCCAGGCGAGCTTTGAAAGGATCGGAAAGTTCTAGATTTGCCACTCCGTTTGTATGAGAAACAAACAGATCGCCCTCCTCAAATTCGGCTTCTCCTTCTACTTCCCAAGGATCCGCTTGGTATAGAGGATTGGCCCCAGCAAGGAGTGAATCTCGGTAAGAAGGGCGTTCGGCCTCCATGATAACATCGGTATCCACATCGCCAGACGGATGGTCGGCCAAATAGGGTGGCGGGGCTGTGCTGGTGGGTTCCGGGACTGCTGGCTCGGATGGAGAAGGTGGCACCACCATTTGTGTCGGTGGAGCTCGGGCTTCACCGTACAAGGCGGCGGCGGTGTCCTCGCCGACCCGCACGGTATTGACGACAGAGGAGTTGGAAACCGCCAGGGGAGGGACTGGCTGCTGCATCATCCCTTGAGGGGGGCGATGGTTGTCGTCGGTCGCCGGTGGTGGTGGAGAAAGCAGCTTCGCGGTCACGCGAGCGGGACCGTCGCCCTTTGACGGGGCTGCTGGTGGAGAGCTGGTGGCGGTCGATGGTAGGCTCGCTGTCGCCGTCGGGCTCCAAGTCCTCCGGTGGCACACCCATGGCCACGACGCCCGGCGCGCCGGTGGCAGAAGGCGGCACGCGCGCTGGGGGCGCGGTGCGTGGGCTCTCCGTCGTCTTCAAGTTGGATCTACTGCTGTGAGGCCATGGTCTTTGTTTAGGCTGGGTGGATGGATCCGGCTTCGAGGCTGCACACGGGGAAGGCTCTAGTTCCTCATGCCATGGGTGGCCTCGCTGGTGAAGATGGCTTAATCGGGAAATGGTAGTTGGGTTACTGTAGCACACAGAGAGTGTCTTGAGTTACTGTAGCACGCAGAGAGTTTTCACGCAGAGCACTATGAATGCATTTTGCCAATTACTCTTTATCTATCTCTCTCATAAACCCCCACTAGTGGATAACTAATTTATACTTTATTAATGAGAAGATGAATACGGCGGTGGCTAATTTTGCTAACAAATCATACTCATGATCACACACAAATCACATCAGTTTATCTTTAGTGCAAAAAAATTATTAAATATTGTATCTGCCTATCTGGTGTATCATTTGAATATGGTGAGTTGGTACACCCAAATAACAACCAATTATAAATGGATTAGTAACAAAATCCTATAAAGATTCTCTCATGCTTTTTAGTTTATTCAACTTAATTAACATTCTTTCATTTTAGGAACAAAATATTGCAAATTAGTGCAAATTTTAAAGAGATTTCCAGGAAAGGAATGCCATTTTCATCACAAAATCCGTCACTGAAAATGCCGCTCTGGAAGCAAATTTAACAAGCTGGACATGACTCGTGAGCTGACTCATACAATTGAGAAAAGATTAACGCATTACAGTATATATATTATGTTGTCATCAATAGACAAGGATATTGTAGCCATCATCAGAGTCTATCACAGATAAGAGTAAAGAAAGAGGAAAACTAAACACCATGAACATTATCCAACTGTGCAGCGTTTTGGTTTTATTCATTGATTTTTCCCTATACAGGTACTTTTGTGTCTCTTGTTTTTTTTTATTGCTATGTTGCTTATACATGTCAGATTTGACTTTCAACTACACCCTTCCTTTTGTTTTTGTTCTCTATTTGAAAGGAGTGATTATCTTTCACTTTTGGCACTCAAATTTACTTACCATGATCCAAATCATGCAATCAAAATGCTCAGTTTAACTCTTTGATCATCATGTTTCTTTCCAGTCAACAAGTTATAAGTATTTTATTTTAGACAAAAAGATAATATTTTCTTATGATCCATTTCAGTGTTTTCTGTCAAGAAGCTGCTAGTATTCCACCAAGAGGCTGGAATTCTTATGATTCCTTCAGCTGGATCATTTCTGAACAAGAGTTCTTGCAAAGCGCAGAAATTGTGTCTCAGCGACTGAAGCCTTTTGGATACGAGGTTATACAATGATCAATCATGTGCATATTAACCTCTACTCTTTTTCTACCTAACATCTTTGAGAATAAAAATGGTGGACTATGTCATTATCTCGCTTTCAATGTTATTGTCCTTTATTATAATTTGAAAAATTTTGTTCTCAAATTTAGTGGAAACCTAGTCTTTTATTATTTTTTTTTTTTTAGCTGCAATAGCAGGAGTATGTGTGTGGAGTCGACCGTGTCCAATGGGACTCGTAAATTTGTGAAAATTTTTAATGAAAATATTTCACCCACACCAACTTCCTGATTGATTTGTAAAATGAAAAGATCTTTTAGTTTTGAATAATTCTTAACTAAAAATGAACGTTAAGATTCTACAGAACATTCGAATGCATAGTAATATCCTGAGATTAAGAGATGGTCAATGAGGTTGAGAAGCATGCACCCTTATTCAGATCAAACTGAGTGAAAAAAAAAATAAAATAGAGGAAGCTTTATTTACATTTTTGTTTTTGTTTTGTTAGGAAAAACAGAAGAGGAAATAGGTAGGTAGTAGTAACAAAATGGTTTGTTCATCCCCTTTACTTTTATTTCCTAAAGCAATTTTTTATTTTTTAAGATTTTCAAAAGGAATAAATCGTTTGTTTGGAAATATAAAGAAAATTAGAATTTTAATAATAAACTAAAAAGATATTACTTCTTTACATTTTATAAATCAATCTGGAAATAAACAAATATATATAAAAATATATATACTTTAATTTTCAGAGAAAACCTATCAAATTAGAAAAATATGAACAATATAACGTTAAAATCAATTAAGTTTAGGACATAAACTATCATGTAGCAGTTAATTGCAACATTTAATTTTCTTTGTGGGCTTTGCTATGCTTTTATTTTATTTATTTATTTTTTTATGCAACTTTGCTGTCCTGCAGTATGTTGTGGTTGACTACCTATGGTATAGGAGAAAGGTGCCTGGTGCAAACGCCACCGCCCATGGCTTTGATGTGATTGATGAATGGGGGAGGGTGATCCCTGATCCAGTTCGATGGCCTTCATCCAAAGGTGGCGTAGGGTTCACTGAAGTGGCCAACAAAGTGCATAGCATGGGCTTGAAGTTTGGCATTCATGTCATGAGAGGAATAAGTTGGCAAGCATATGATGCTAACACCCCCATCTTGGATACAAAAACGGTATATATCTTGTTTGGATAAGTATTCAGGATTCCATATTTTGTTTTTTGTTCATAATTACTGTCAACAGGGAGGTCGTTTCACCGCGGGAGGGAAAGAATGGCATGCACAAGATATAGGGATCAAAGAAAGGTCTTGTGGATGGATGCAACAGGGTTTCATGAGTGTAAATGCCAACTTGGAGGCAGGAAGAGCGTTCTTGAGATCACTCTACGAGCAGTACGCCCAGTGGGGTGTTGATTTTAGTAAGTGGTACCACCTACTCTGCTATATATGTTCGTCTTTCCTGTTCATTCATTCTTTTATATATGAATTTTGTTTCTTCTTTTTTGTTGTGCAGTTAAAAATGATTGTGTATTCGGTGATGACTTGGACAAAGATCAGATAACATTTGTATCTGAGGTAAGAACAGAACTTTTGTCATATAAATCAAATATTTCTAAACATTTTTCATATGGAAAAACGCCCCTTGTTCAGGTTCTGCAAAGCCTTCAAAGGCCCATTCTGTATTCTCTGTCTCCGGGAACCAGCGCGACGCCTGCCATGGCCAAAGATGTAGCTAGACTGACCAATATGTACAGAGTAACTGGGGATGATTGGGATACATGGGGAGATGTGGCGGCTCATTTTGATGTAGCCAGGTCATTAAATACTTGGATCATAGTAAAAAAACTGAGATATCAGATTAATTACTTGTTCATCGATTCTCCATTTGTTCCTTTTTTTTTCATTTTTTTTGATGTTATTTTGCATCAGGGACTTCGCTGCTGCTAATATGATTGGTGCTCAGGGCCTGCGGGGAAAGTCATGGCCTGACTTGGATATGCTTCCCCTTGGCTGGCTGACTGATCCAGGTAAGATACATTTTCCTAAACTCTTTTAGCCAGCGTTGTTTTGGACAATTCTATTCCTGAACGATTTTGGTCAGAATGGGTGCATCATAATTTGTAAGCATAATTCCATTAGAGTATAATGAACTTATTGCTGCGCTTTCTTGGATATTACTTTGCCGTGAATCTCATCAAAATTTTGTCTTCATTAAATACTTGAACAGTCTAGAGATGGAAAATATTCTGGTCGCATTAAGTAACATAAGTTTGTTTGTCTATGTTCTAGCTTCAAATGAAGGTCCGCATAGACCATCTAAGCTTACTCTAGACGAGCAAAAGACTCAGGTATGTTCTTTTTCTTGGTTCTCAAAAGACTTGGGTATGTTTATGCAGGTATACAAGCATGAGTTCTGCTATTCTGTTCCTTTTTTTTTTCCTATGTTAATGCTGCTATGCCTTAATTTCCTCTTCATAGATAACTCTGTGGGCAATTGCCAAGTCACCTCTCATGTTTGGAGGAGATGTTAGAAATCTTGACAATGTCACATACAGTCTGATCACTAATCCTACTGTGCTGGAAATCAATTCTTTTAGTTCGAACAACGCGGAGGTATGTTCATTATTTCTATAAAGTGATTCCTGAAATTATAATCCCTGACATGTACCTTATTAATGTACGATGGTGCTGTTGTCTTGCAGTTTCCAATTGGTGGTGCAAGTAAGACCAAGGGTTCAATGCAACAGTCAGCAAGATATCTTAAAAAACACTATGTTGGTCTCACTACCTGCAATGATCCCAATGCCAAGGGTTGGTCAATTGAAGCTCTTGGCCAAAATCATCAGCAGATATGCTGGAAAAAGAACTTGGGAACCCGAAAATCTTTTTGCGTATACAGCAGAAAGCACCTTCTAGCTCCGTAATGACACTAGAACCTTCCCTTTTGTTAATCAAGCAATCATCAAATTAATAGTTGCTATATATCTGCAACTGATAATGACATGGATGTATGCAGTAGCGATGAACAGCTGGTTTATGGCCAAGGAGAACTTCATTTATCTGCTATTGGCAGAACGGATGTTTGCTTGGATGCTTCTCCCGAAAGGAAGCTTACTTCAAAAGAAACCAGGGGCTCTTTTTTCTCCCCTTGCAGAAACCATGCAAACCAGGTATCTCTATTGAATCCATTCCCCTCTCATGGACGCTCAACTGAAACATTAAACAGCTTCAACACACTAACTAGAGACAAACTCGGTCTATTTGAGTTTTTTTTTTTTTTTGAACGGTTGGTCTATTTGAGTTTATATTCTAGCAATCTTGTGTAATGTGATCTATATTAAGCAACACGACTGGTCTCAACTCTCTAACTTCAAGCAGATGTGGGAATTGAACAATGATGGAGCCCTGGTCAGTAATTATTCTGGTCTCTGTGCTGTTGTAAATAGAGCTGAAGGTAATTAAACATAATTGAAGTTGATGCAGATTATCAAAACATATGATACTTAAGGGCCTTTTTCTTATATATTCTAATGCATAATTAATCAATGCAGCTAATTTTGTTCCCAATGGACTTCGCGCATGGCGGGCGACAGGAAGAAATGGTTGGGTGCTCTTGAAACTCTCTATATAAAAACATACCTCTAATAATTTCTTCAACCTTATCCCCAAGTCCCATTGAAAGGATGAGTTCCAATGATTACCTTTGGGATGATTAAATGGTTCATTATATTTGAATGATTAAGTTATATGCACATGAAAAGAATCAAAGAACGTAATACTAATATTGTTTTCTTTTTCTATTTTACACTTATATTTTGATCCCAATGGATGATGTTATTTCTAACTATTTTTTACTGTGTACACTTCAGGTGAGACATACATCGCATTTTTCAATCTAAACTCAGCGCAGACAACAATATCAGCAAATGTAGCAGACATGGTTAAGACATTTCCAGTTTCAAGTGGGATGCACTTGTCTACTTCGTGTAAATACCGTGAAGTTTGGAGCGGGAGAGAAGGATTCTCAAATGAAACGATTCCATCTATGACAGTGCCGGTGCACGGCTGTGCACTCTTTGTCATGAACTGTGCCTGATAAATTAGAAACTATTAATTTGAAGTAGAACCTTTTGTCTTAATAACATAGTGGATCATTTTAAGGCTTCCTAGTGAGATTACAACTTTTCATGTTTCAAGCTTTTCATACTATAAATCCAGGAGTGCTTTTCTGGTAAAATTTCAAATTTCTTGACCAATTAGGATTTGCAATTTATGGCTTAAGGTTCAAGATTTTTAAGGTTTAGGAAATAGATGAAGGGACCCATTTTATATACAAAACTCATTCTTTAGATCCTTGCAAATCAATTTGCATAGACCTTTTCTTTCTTCCTTTTTCATTCCTTTTGTCAATATTCTTTATACTGTGGTAGTATCTTTTATGTCATGTGATGGCGTGGCATGTATATGTGGCATAATTTAGTCAAAAAGAGAAAGTATATGTGGCATAATGACATAGCACTATGCCACATTAGGGGTGTAAACGAGCAGAGCTACTCGCGAGCTGCTCGGGATCGACTCGCTAGCTACTCGAACTCGACTCGTGCTTATCGAGCTCGAGCCGAGCTCGAGTCGAGCTTAGAGTGCTATCGAGCCGAGCTCGAGCTTACCAGTACTCGGCTCGTAAAGCTCACGAGCCTTATCGAGCTTTGCTCTTATAAGGCTTAGGGTGGGTAGTGGGCTTGTAAAAAACTTTATATGAGCCATATATTTAGAAAAAAAAACTTGAATGTGTCTTAAGCCCAAAAAATAAAAGACTGTTAAAGTTAATCATAAAATAAATTAAAACACAAACACCATTACACAAACACAAAAAAAGACCGAGTCACAATTAGGGGTGTGCAAATTTACCGAGCCGATGCTACCGTCCCGATACCGACCCAGCTCGGTATGGTAGCGGTCGCAAAGTTGGCTATAAGAACCATGTCGGCTCGGTTGCATACCGTGCCGCAATGTTGTCGGGAGGATGAGCATATGAGTCGGTCGGTATGTTGGTAACCGACCATACAGACCGGTTGAACCAACGATATAAATAACCCCATATAACCTCTAAAACTCTTAATTCCCAATTTTCTTTTCCTCGCCTCCTTCAGTCTCCCTCTCCCCAAATTCTCAATTTTTTTTTTACTCTCCTCCAGTCTCCTCTCCCCCAAATTCAAAACTCCAAATTCTCAATTTTCTTTTACAGTTTGTTTTGTTTGGGAATACATAGGGAAAGGGAAGGGAGGGGAATGAATGGGAAGGGAAGGGATGGAAATGGTAGGGAGGTGAAAGTTTTAACTTTAACTTGTTTGGATATATTCATTAAAGAGAAGGGAGGGGAATGATTGGTAATATTTTCAAATTACGTAGATATCCTTATTTATAAATTATTTTTTAGAATATAAGAGGTTAATTATGAAATTTTAACTCATCATTTAGTTTTAAAATTTCTCTCCCCTCCATTCCCCACCAAATCGGTAGGGAGACATTTTAAGGGGAATGGCAGGGAATGAAGATTAAAAAATTCCCCTTCCCCTCCATTAACTTCTTTTCCCAAACAATGTTAAATTAAAAATTCACCTCCATTCTCCACCATTCCCCTCCCTTCCCCGCTATTCCCCGTCTATCTAAACAAACTGTTACTCTCCTCCAGTCTCCTCTCCCCCAAATTCATAAATCCTTAATCCTCAATTTTTTTTACTCGCCTCCATTCTACCTCTCCTCAAATTCATTCTCCTCTCCACCTCTAACACCCCTAACCCTGATTCCCAAATTTCTTTTCCTCGCCTCCACTCTCTCTCTCGCCAAATTCTCCTCTCCACCTCTTCCTTTTCACTCCTTGCTGCTAATGGTCACCACGCCTAAACCCATGTGTCAACAGTGCCACCTACATCCCATCGTCTTCACTTGTAAATCGGAACCATGTGCAGCCTCCTTTCCCCCTGTCGAGCGAGCTATGGAGGTCGAAGTGGACTATCGTTCTTCACTCCTTCCTCATCTCTTTTTCTTCTCCTTCCTCATCTTTTTTGTTAAATTCTTAGATTGTATTTGTAACTATTTTGGTAAACTTGGGTTTGATTTTTGGGGTTTTCTGAGCTTGATTTGGGTAAATTGATTATTGGATTGTTTCTATTATTTCTGTGGGTTTTCTTTTGTGCAAAAACTTTGAAGTGTTTCTGCAATTCTTTCTTCCCCGTTTAATGAGTACTTGTTTCTAAAAAAAATAGTGATTCTGTAGTATTTATTACAATACCTTAAATACCTACTTATGCTAGTTTTATTGTGCGTTTGCTGAAGGTTTTAAATCATGGAAAGGTGTTAAATGTGAGCTAATTTAATTGAATGAAATTTAGTGTTTGCTGGTTAGATTTAGATTTTATATGGTGTGAAATTAAAATTTAAAAAATTATTTTCCCATCAAATTTGCAATTTCGTTATCTGATTTTTTCTTTTTCTTTCATGCATTTAGTCAGCACGGTATTATCGGTATGCCGACCGAACCGATCGGTATTTTATCGGTATGGCCTAGTTGTCTGGGCGGTATGGACCGATCGGTAGGGAGTCTGTAGGAGGATCCCTTTGGTACCGTCAGTATGACCAAGAATCGGCTCGGTATTAGCCGTTTGCTCACCCCTAGTTCACAATTCACAAATTCCAAATTCCAATCCCTAATTTTTCCCCTTTCTTTTCCCTCTCTGGCCCTCATCTCTCAAACACTTCTCTTCCCCTTTCTTCTCCGCCGCCCCGCCAATGGCGCGGCCACCAGGCAAGGAAACCACCGGCATTCCTCGCGTGGGAAGAGTTGTGGCGCGTCTTGGGGACTCGACCGACGGCGTGGTGGAGTCTCGACTCCTCTTACTCAACTTCCGGCCAAGCTAAGTCTGTAAGTTTGCTCATTCTTTCCTTTTCTTCTCTGGATATGAATGGAGCTCTCAGTTATCTCTTCTTAACGCTCTCTTTTTACTTCCAATGGGATCTTTTACAGAAGTAACGCTCTCTGCTTCTCTCTTATATTTTCCTTCTTCCAAAGCTTCCCGATTTGATTTATTGATGTTGGGTTTGGGTTATTCGCTTCAATTGGTCATGTCTGGTTGGATGATTTAAGTATCGGGGTCAGGTGTAGCTGATGGGTGGGTAGTCTCGTTGATTTTCTGGGGTTATCAAGTAACAACTGCTTTAGTAGTACCGCAAGCTTGCTTTTGAACTTCTTTTCTCGACTCGACTAGTGACCTGGAAATTTGATATTTCTGTGGGCTGTTGTAGTTTTTTAGTGTACCCCAAAAATGTACGACTCCGGAGCTCGCACGTTACTAGAATCATATATATCTATATGTCTTTTTTGGATGGCTCAAGGTATCTCGGACATTATGCCTGGGTAACTAGATATATTCTCAGGTATCTCGAATTTATATGCTGGGAATTTTAATTTTTAATTTAGCGAGGCGGCATGCAGTACAACCATTTGTACAGCCATTTGGCAATTATTCTCAAAGCAGGGCAGTTGCTCTTTATAACGTGGAATCGACAATTACAGAACTTAGTGGCTTCTTTACACATTTAGCTACTATGGTCGCACAACAAGGAGAGCTGGCTATCAGGTCTGTTTGTTTTGTTTAGATGTATGGTGTCTTACTGTTAGTATATTCAGCTTTTAGTGCCTGTTGAAAGAAACTTAGAATCTTAAGACCATGGAGCATCATCTAAACCTGCCATTAGAGTTGGTATATTACCTTAACCTTTTGTGTCTTGGTTTCCTTCTGATGCCTGCAGGATTGATGATAACATGGACGAGTCCTTGTCTCCTTGACTAATGTTGATAATGCCCGTGGGCAATTGTTGAGGCATCTTAACCAAATATCATCAAATAGGTGGCTTTTGATCAAGATATTTGCTGTGATAATTATTTTTCTAATTGTCTTCATCTTCTTTGTGGCTTGACTGTGCTGAAACAACCGCAGACCTGTTCATGGATATTAGGTTTCTTAAGGCTTCATACTCGTTCAATACAGATAGGTTGCTATGCTCTTGGGAATTCATATCCCGTCATTTGTAAAAATTCATTGCCCACATTTATATTTGGGCTGAAGCTCGTATGCAGGGGCTTTCTAGCTATATACACAGATGCGTACATATAATGGTACCGTTGGCATCCAAAGGTATTGTGTTCTTCAAAAGTTTCACACTCTTCACAGAGACATGAAAACCTGAGAGTAATGCTATTTTTTTATGGCAGGTTTTATGTGTACTTGACATGGTACCGTTGGCATGGTTGTCTTGTTCTTTCTGATTAAGGAAATGTCTAATTTCTGGAGCTTGTTGGAGGTTCATTCATGGAGTGTTTTGCTTGGAACTTGTTGGAGGTTCATTTATGCAGCTTGTTGGAGGTTCTTTCATGAAGTGTTTACCAATTTTTAAACATCTTTTGGTACTTTTCCTAAGTGTTTACCGGTATTAACAATTTAGTTATGTTTGGACTTTGGATTGGAGTGTTTAAAAATTTCTGAATGTCTATTTAATATTATCGAGCTTAATCGAGCTCTGTCGAGTTGAGACGTAGCTACCGAAGCCAACCACCGCTTAACGAGCCTTAACGAGCCGAGTTCGAACAATGGAAAATCTAACGAGCTCGAGCTCGAGCTCAGATATACAAGCTCGATCGAGCTCGAGCTTGGGATTCACTTAACGAGCTCGAGCTTGGGATTCACTTAATGAGCTCGAGTCGAGCATGGCACTACTCGGCTCGACTCGGCTCGTTTACACCCACATCACTATAGAGAAAAAAATTTCTTAAAAAAATTGACCTTATGTATATATATAATATTATGTGGCCCTAAACCTTTAGATTATTTGTCGAATCATATTGCAACGAACAAAATCGCACACTAAAACATCATCTGCCCCACCTTGGCCAGCATGGCCATGGGTCTTAGCAACACATCAGAACATAGCTAGTTTCAACTTTGTTCTCACCTACGTAACGATCACATAATTGTGGCATTGGCCCTTTACTAGACGATCACAAAAAAGCTCGAGCTAATGTCAATCACCTAGACGATCACAGAAAAGTTTGAACTAATGCCATTTGCCTAGCTACTAGCTAGTGCGAAAGTAAACTGTGGCTTAGGGAATGCGTGAACATGAAACCCCAAATAGCAACCAAATCCTTCGAAAGCTTGAAACCAGAAACACAAAAGTTATTATCAAGGGGAACAACTGCACTTGTCCTTAGATTTTACCACTTGTTTCGTCTTGAGTATTAAACCTAAAGGAAATAAGATAAATATATATCGTAGTACCGATACGTTAACTGCCAAGAAAAACCAATCCTTAATAAAGAACTTCGCTAAACCAGCTTGGTTCTAGGGTGCATCAGCCTTGAAACTAAGCAAGCAAACAAATAGCAAGCCACGTACACAGAGGAATCATCACTTTAAAGCCAACGAGCATGGTAACTAGCCAAATTCATCTATCAGGTCAATTACAATGCACAAAGATAAAAGACGGGATATACCAGATTCTTTGACCTGCCTATTAGTACTAATTAATTTTTAAAACGGAGTATACATAGGAGGCTCAAACATTCAAAGATCCGTTACAGACCAAGTTGTGGAAACAGGTGATCTATCCAATCTTGAATTTCTCTCCCAAATTAAGCTGTCCTCAGTGGAGGAGAGACCAAAATGACACCATCGCCTCTAACAAATAGAAAAGGAACAGTGCGCCTCGTGGTCTGAAAGTGTACCAAGGCAAGGAAAGTCAGCACCATGGAGAAAAACAAAGATAAATGTAACTATGAGAACAATCAAAAGAATTACCAAGTTTAGTTCAGAAAAGATTGCCAATCACTTTTTTTTTCAAAAGATTGTTGACATAAGAAGCTAAGGAACAGCACACATGAATGCTTTTCCTGTATCCACTTTAGTGAATTTAACATTGACCTATAACATCACCCATGTCCCTCTTCAATCATTCCCTTGCCTTTCACATGCAAGTAAGTCTCCATTGCCTCATTAATGGATTCTAGATTTAACAGGGAATGTATTGAGTTCTGTCGTCCCACTTTTTTCTTCTTTACCCTGGTTGTGACAACTATTACTTTAATTTTCTACTTCATAGCCATATGTTTCACTTCCTCATTCAAACAGTTGGTTTCAGCAACTTGTTTTAATTAAGACGCACAAACATCAGGATATGCTGGTGAAAATATGAAGCCTCCGATTATTATGCATGATAACACTTTCAAAATGGTTAAACTCGATTTTAAAAGTTCATGAAATGATTATAAGGACATTGTACTCCTCGCACATTGTATGGTACAATTTACAATACTCCAAAGGCACAGAAACACTATAACCAGATAAAAACATGGGATGTGAACTTTCTCTCTTGTGCACATACACGAGCTAAATAACTAAGTGCAGAAGCAACACAAAGTAGTTTCTTTTTATGGACATGAGGGACTACAGCGTCCTAATTTACCAAGTATCAGACTTTCGGTTTCTTTTTTTTACATCTGCCACTATATGTAGACAAACTCTAGGATACCATCTTCAAGCAATAGGTAAATGATCTTCGCCTACAATTCTAAACATCTTTGGCTTACATCTTTCATTCAATGACATTAAGAATGAAAAACTTTGCAAGAATTGTAGCTTACCCGGACAATCTCTTCATAAGTTTCATCATCAATTTCCACTGTGGTAACTATCTCTTCCACATCTCCAAGAATCATATTCAAATGCTGATCATAAGCCTACAAATGAGAACAACATGCATGATCAGAACTGGATAGTAATATTAAGAGCCAATAATTGTTAAACATCAAGGAAAGCGTTTTTTTTTTCCTCCAAAAAAGATCATACTCACAAAAACAAAGCATGTTTCCATCTATCTTCTACCATAAATACCAGACATCAAACAATTTTTCATAAGAAATAGCAGAATCATATAAATCGGATACTGAACCGCAGTTAAATGTCCCATCATTCCTTAAGAGATGTTCATCGTGAATAAGGCAGCAAAGGAAATCGTACCATTGGATTCAGAAGACAGAGTGGTGTCACAATTTTCTCTCAAACTATAAAACTAAAGCCAAAGTTTTCATCTAGTAAAAATACATTCATTGATTTTTTAAAAAAAAAAATTGCAGAAAGCTCAAAAAGAACAGGAGAACCTAAAATCAGCTATTTTTGAGGAACTAAAACCCAGAATTTTTTTTTTCTCGAAACATAAAAATATGTATTAATAATAATTAAAAAGTGGGGAGAGGAACATAACATCCAAAGTTTACAGACCAGAACATGAACAGGACATAACACACAAAGAAATAATGAATTAAGACATGTGCTTCATTATAATACTTAAGAGGAAAAAAGCAGTAAAACCCAAAATTACAGGTAAGAATACTTGGTCATACACACATAGACAGTAGTACAACATAAATTAAGACAAGTAAAGTAAAAGGAAGAGGAAGAGAGGAAAATGAATTGAAGAAAGAAGAGGACAAAGTGAAGTAGTAATAGTGAAGAAAGAGGTAGGTGCATACATGGAGTTTGCCGCGGAGCTCACGGTCAGAGCGGAGCTTGACGTAGATGCGCTCATCGAGGCTGAGCCTTATTAGATCCAACGGCTCCTTCACTGCGCTCTCTTCTTCCGTCGCCATCTCTCCTTCTCCTCCTCTTCCCGCTCTCCTTTCCTCTTTAACCGTCTCACTCTCGCCAACAAAGATTATCAGTGAAGGGTTTTGTTTTGCCACAACACAATACTGCTTGCTTCTTTCTTTCTCTATTCAATTCAACTATAAACCAGAAACGACACGCCCCGCACCACGACGCACCCGTACTACTACTTTATTTATTTATTTATTTATTTATTCAGCTTCAAAATACTCCCCCACTCACACTTACGACTTTACGGTGTAAAACGACACGAGCCCGAATTTAGGCTGGTTCATTAAAAATTGGGATTTGGAGGTTTTTGGTATCCAATTTTTAAATTTGTACCAATTGTATATTCAGAATGAATTTTTTTTTTACCATTTATGTACTCAGACTGTTGTAATAACTAATATGTACCAATCCTATGTCCCGGCAGTTGCCCGGGCAGGCATACCCAAACTACATAAACACAATTTGAAAGTTTTTTTCTAATGAAAAAACACAATTTTAAAGTTGAGATATACCCATTGTTAAGGTATTTAAAACCTCTATAACCCTTTCCCATTCCAAGTCTCATTTCTCCCAAATCTATTTTGTGCTTTCCTTAAACCGTTTTAAAACTGTTTCCAGAACAATTTGTCCAAATGCAAATAGATCTCACATTTTTTTCTCATTCTCCCATGAGTAGGTAACGTTCCAAAAATATTTCACAGCATGACCTTCTAAACAAAATCTGATCTTTATTAATATCATTTGACTGGTGTGTTCGGCTTCCTGGCTACATCCAGCGATGTCAGTGCCTGAAATTGGAGCCTAGAAAAGGCAAACAAAAAAAAAAAAAACTCTACTTTGTTGTACCCATTTTTGGTTGAGCTGTGACTCAATAGTGGAGGGGGAAATGTTAATAACCCAAAAGCCATCATAAATTCTTAAATTAGGGCCAAAATTCTATGTGTATTAGAGAGGTTGAATGAGCCCTTCTCCAATTCTTAATTCTTTTCTACCCTCTCTTTATTTTTGGCTGCAAAAGTTGAAGACTTTACCTTCCTTAACATGGATCAAACCAGTGCAGTTTCCATCTCTTTTTTTTTAAAGAAAAAAAAAATAATCAATCTTTAACCAGACGGCAATTTTTGTCGGATTTTTAGCCACTAAACTGCTTAGATCACACCTAGCGACACACTGGTAATCCGTAGAAACAGTAAAGATTTTGTAACATAAGAAGACTCTGGATTTTTTCCTAAACTTAACTAACTGAACAGGACAAGAGGGTGGTGGTGATCTTTTGCCGGTTTAATTGGAGTTTGAATATTATCAAGATTATATTATTATAAAGAACTAATCTAAAAGAGTAAAGAGCATTCCTCCCAGTACGCCACATCATTATCATCATCACCAACCGCAGACCAAAGCAGAGACAAATTTATTGAATCGAGTACCCCAGATGATCTTTTATCTTCAGAGTCATCGCCCTTCTCATGAGTAAACTAAACTAATATTCCCTTCAATTGAACTGAGCAATTTCCAGGAGCAAAGAATTACAGACCATGAAGACCCATGTCTGTGGCTTTTTGGTTTTCTTCTTTGGTTTTTCACTCTACAGGTGCTTCCTTCTTTCTCCCTCTGTGTTCTTTCATTGTTCTTCTTCACTATTAAGTTGCCTACTTGGTTTGTCTTTTACAGAATCTAAACATCACCAGTTTGATCATTTGTCCTAATATGATGACTAGTTAAACTTAGTTTCACTGTCTTCACTTCACTATGCAAGTACACTGAAGTTCCTTTTCATTCTTTTGGCATTTGATAAGAGAGATCACTTTTTCACGTGTGTAGTTAAGTGTTGGCTGAACTTGTTAGCTTTTGCATTTCGTTTGTTTGATGATGCGTAATGTGATTTTGCAAAGCCATTGCATATGCTTCTGTTGTGAAAGTAATTTTTACTAGACTGCTGGTTTCTGTGAGGTAAATAATGTTATTGTATAATAAATTCCCATTTCAGGGTTTTATCTGTACGGGAACATGCTAGCTTTCCACCCAGAGGTTGGAACTCTTATGATTCCTTTTGCTGGACCATTTCAGAAGAAGAGTTTTTGCAAAGCGCTGAGATAATCTCTCAGCGTTTAAAGCATCATGGTTATGAGGTAAAAATGCTCGCTTGATTTGTTTTGTTATGTTTGGGTTTAGCATTTAAGCATCTGATTCTTGGTCAAGTCTATTGGAATGGAACTGAGTGTTTTCTGCCTTTTTGTCTTTGCAATGCCCTGCAGTATGTTGTAGTTGATTACCTCTGGTATAGAAAAAAGGTGCCAGGTGCTTACACTGATTCACTTGGATTTGATGTAATTGATAAATGGGGGAGGGTGATCCCTGATCCAGTTCGATGGCCCTCATCCCGAGGTGGGAAAGGGTTCTCTGAAGTAGCTAAGAAAGTGCACAGCCTGGGTTTGAAATTTGGGATTCATGTTATGAGAGGGTTAAGCAGGCAAGCATACGACGCAAACACCCCTATCTTGGATACCACCAAGGTTTGCTCAATATTGGCCACTTTTCTCGTTTTTAACATTTTTCTTCGTCCCCATTTGTTCCTTGTAAAAAGTTGAATGTTTTGTATAAAGAATGAATATTAGACCTGAATGATGAATGTAGATTCATTTTTTGCAAAAAGAAAAAAAAAAGAATAAAACCTAAGCCTTTTCTTTGCTTGTCTTTAGGGAGGTGCTTACACGGGCTCCGATAAACAATGGCATGCACAAGATATAGGCATTAGGGAAAGGGCTTGTGCATGGATGCAACACGGTTTTATGAGCGTAAACACCAAGTCAGAAGCAGGAAGAGCCTTCTTGAGGTCAACTTATGAACAGTATGCTGAATGGGGCGTTGATTTCGGTAATTGATATGAGATACTACAATTTTGTTCTTCTTCCAGATTAACAATCAAAGATGCATTCTGAATTTTGCTCTTGAGCATGAGCATTTCCATTGCAGTTCTCAGAAGAAATGGAAAACAATTTTGCAATACGTCATTCCACCTTGTGGCAGTTTGACTGCTCGGGGTCATGGGTAGAGTGTTGTCTCCGTGGCTAAAGTTGGGATGCTGGAAATCCTCAAAATATTCAACTAGGATATTTAGGCTGGTTTTAACCTAATTTAGTCACGGTTTGGCTTATCCCCTTGCTTATGAACGTTAACTTAAGCAGGGTGTGATTTACGCTTGCTCACCTACCAATCCAAGACATAAGATTACAAGGCTCAGTTATGTAAGAAGTTTTATCTAAGACTGATTTCAAACTACATGGAAACTTTATTTTGCTCAGGCTCTTTAAATGTTCAATCCCAGAGGGAGAATAATTGTGAACAAAAGAAACTAATCTTTTGAGCAAAACAATTTGGCCTTCTTCTTCCTGGCTTGTTTATTCAACAAATTCAGAGCAGTGTAAGAAACAGATGACCGAGTTTAGCTCTAAATATATTCTTGAATAACTCTCCCCTTTCATGAAAGCAGGACCTGCATTTTGCGCATATGACAGTAAACAAAAGTGAATTCTGCGTTGAATCATGTGTTACAGAATTTTTAACAGCGCAACTACCTCTTTGTGTTTTGCCTTTTTTTTTCCCCGAGTCTCTTGAATATTTAGTTTTAATATTCTTTTTTTGTTTCCATATGCAGTAAAGCATGATTGTGTGTTTGGTGATGACTTGGATATAGATGAGATAACATATGTGTCAGAGGTACACAACTTCTTTTGAACTATGCTGTGTTCAGTTAATTGTCCTTAGCAAGAGGTAACATGGGAAGCACTTGTTCAGGTTCTGCAGAAGCTTCGAAGGCCTATTCTATATTCTCTGTCTCCTGGAACCAGTGTAACACCTAGAATGGCCAAAGATGTACTTGGATTAGTCAATATGTATAGGATCACTGGGGATGATTGGGATACCTGGGGCGATGTGGCCTCTCATTTTGATGTTAGCAGGTGAATTAAAGTTTTTGGGCAAGCATAATGTGTATTTCAGATTGCTTTTAAATCTTTTCCTTATAGCCTCTCTGTGCTTTTCTTCCATTTGCATTCATTAATGTGATGGCTAGTTATTTTGCACCAGGGACTTTGCTGCCTCTAATATGATTGGTGCCAAGGGCTTGCTTGGAAAGTCATGGCCTGATCTAGATATGCTGCCTCTGGGATGGCTAACTGATCCAGGTAATATAAATTTTGACATTATTTTTCCCTCTCGGCCGGCAGATGTTTGGATAATTTTACTCCAGAATGGTGCAGGCGAGACTGGATGCTTGTGACTGTTTCATAATTTAGTTCAGATTGCCTTCTCCTGAATATTAGTTTACCATACTTTTCAGGAAAAATGTTGACCCGTGTAATATTGAATGTTTTGACCAAAATGGTCAAGCTCTAATATGAAGTGCTCGAAGAATCTAGAGTTGGATGATTTCTGCTGGATTTAATAAATAATTGCAATACTTTTTTGTGCTCTAGGTTCTAATGAAGGTCCACATAGGGAATGTAACCTTAACCTGGATGAGAAAAAAACTCAGGTATGATTATTCATAGAAGTGAGCATTAGTTCATTAGTAATGTATAAGTTTCTTTCTGATGACTCATTTTTATGCATGTTTTCTCTATAGATGACTTTGTGGGCGATGGCCAAGTCTCCTCTCATGTTTGGAGGAGATGTTAGAAAGCTTGATGGCACCACATACAGTTTGATCACTAACCCAACTGTCCTGGAAATAAATTATTTTAGTTCGAATAATATGGAGGTATGTGACATATTAACAGGTTTAAATAACACATTAGGTACTTCTTTTTCTTATGTGCACAATTGTTTTCTTTGCAGTTTCCTTATATTACTGGCGGAAAGGGCACTGCAAGTGAGACTAAGGGTTCACCAAGACAATCAAGAAGGTGCCTAAACGAAAAGGATGCATCAGAAGGACATTTTTTGGGTATGACTTCCTGCAAGGATCCCAATGCAACTGGTTGGTCAGCAGAAGTTCTTGACCAAGATCTTCAGCAGCTCTGCTGGAAAGAGAATTTGGGAAGTCTTGAATCCTTGTGCCTATATAGCAGAAAACCTCGTCTGTCTTCGTAAGAACACTTGGCGTTTACTTGATTTAGCTGTTCCTGAAAGTAACATTGTTACTTTTTTCCATCTATTCGTCATCTGATTATCTGTGTTTATTCTGAAATACACTTGCATGCTTAAGTGGACGCCACACAGATTACGAAGACACACATTTATTTTGTCTTGTTACTTCCACTTCTTGTGATGCATATGGATGACATTGCAGTGATGAACAGCTAGCTTTCGATGAAGAAAAAATCCATTTGCTTGCAAGTGATGGAATGGATATTTGCTTAGATGCTTCTCCAAGAAGAAAGATTACTTCGAAAGAATCCAAGGATGGTTTATTCTCGCCTTGCAAACGCGATGAAAATCAGGTATGCTTTCACTTTTAATACCCTATTTTATGAAGAAGAGACTGGTTACTTGTCCTCCGAATTATTTGACATGAGATGTTGCTTCATTAGATGCTTGAATTGGATAATGAGAAACCACAATTGATGAAACCTGAAGCTACAAACAATAGACAAATTCTGATTAAGGGGTCTATTGGAATGCTTGTGTTCATAGATGTGTCTCCTTGAATTCGGATTTCAACACTTTTGTTTCTTATGTGTTTCCAATAAATATGGATATATTCTGATATGGAACCCTATGAATTGCCTCAACTCTTTTACTTCAACAGATGTGGAAGTTGAACAACAATGGAGGCCTTGTCAGCAGTTATTCTGGCCTGTGCGCTGTTGTGAATAGAGTTGATGGTAAATATAATTGAAATTGAAGCATACCTTCTACAGATGTAATTAAGTCTTCTGGTATATTTTTTAACTGATTAATCGTTGCAGCTAATGCTGGTAATGGTGGAATTCGCTCTTGGATTGCGACTGGAAGAAGAGGTTTGTGTCTCTTAAAACTTCCATAGTGTTGTTCTGTTGAGTACCAAAGAAGATGAAGCTAAAATGAGAGCTGGACCTCTTTGATGATTAAATGCTTCATTTGAATAGTTTAGTTGGCTTTATGAGACGAACATTCTGATTTGATGAGAAAAGCCATAAGATTTCTTTTTGCTGTATTTCTGTTTCTTTTCCCATTGTATCCATACAATGATTCATATTTCTGTTTCGTTGGTATATCGTTTTGGTGCTTTCATTGATTCATTATCTTTAGGACATACTCCTTGAATTAGGATTAGTATGGATTACCAGTTCTTCAACCAACTTCTTTGTGGCAAAGGTCTAAGCCATAGTCCCAATAAGAGTTTTCAAATCTACCTAGCCCACGATTATTAAAGAAATCAGGAAAAGCAACTATTTATCTTATACGTCCGTGGCTCTTTTGCGTAGCTCTATTTTGACTGCAGTCAATAATCTTTGTTTTTCCTGTCTGTGCAGGGGAAATATACCTTGCATTCTTCAATCTGAACTCGGAGAAGACTGTAATACGAGCGAGGATAGCAGACATGGGTAAGACCCTTCCAGGGAGAAATTTGGAGAATGCTTCATGTAAATACAGTGAAGTTTGGACAAGAGATTTCGGAGTTACAAAGGATTCAATATCAACAGAAGTAGAGACGCACGGTTGTGCACTCTTTGTCCTGCACTGTGGTTAGTCTGAGTTGAAGCAGATATATCCTTCCCCCGGACACTGTTGTTGTATCAATAAAAGATAAGGGCACCTGTTGTAAAAGGCGGCATATAGTACCTACCATGCCTGTATAAGTTCTGGGCTTGTGCAGAAATTGCAAGGGATGTGATCCTCTAAGCATTTCTTGATCAAGTAAGTGGTCTTCTAAGTTCTTCCTGCAACCAGTTGTACCCACATTGTTGTGTTTCAAAGTGCCCACAGCGTCTCAAATGATTCAAATATATGACGCTGTCTTAATTGACTATACAAACATACTAATGTTCGGTACTGGTACACAGCAAAATCCTGAGATATATGACGCTGTCTTAATTGACTATACAAACATACTAATGTTCGGTACTGGTACACAGCAAAATCCTGAGAAGATCAATGCCAAAGCTGATGTCAAACATTTGAATGCAGTGTCACTCCTTAGTGCATTAATAAATTTGCGAGTGCAATGTCATGCATGATGCCAATCTTTCTAGTTAAAAAAAAAAAAAAAGACATCCAATTCCAAACTTCTGATTGCTTTGCAGCCATCGAATCTTTGGCTTGATACTTGTTCATCCTGAGGAGAGTATAATATTATTGCTCCATATTCTATATCAGGAGAGAAAAGAAGAAGGAAAAAAAATGTTTTTGTTGTTAGTATATTTTAATCAGCAATCATGGAGCGAACATCGGCAGAATGATGTCAAATGAATATTTCCTTTTCCTACCACAACAAACCAAACGAATAGCTGCAGTAGTGCCTAATCTGGATTTGACTGCTATGTATGTGCCTAAACTGGGCCCTGAGTTTAGGTGGCCCAAAAAGGTATGCTCTTACCAGGAAGGTGCCTGCCATTCTGGTGGATAGCGCACTGTGGAAGTCTGGATTTCTTTTATTAGTTTAGTTGTTGCCTTTTTTGCTTTTGTAAAGCACTAGTATTTTACAACCTTCCTGTAGTGTCCATGATTTGCCGTTTTCTGAATTTTGAAAATGCTTAATTTACTAAAATTTAGCAGCGAATGCTTGTTAGAGAACGGTTTATTTATTTGTCATTTGTTTTGTTAAATTTAGGTAGGAGAATTTAGTAGCATTAATTTATAGTGGGCATGGAGTTTACTATTCTGATTTGTTTTCCCCAACAACACGTATATGATCCCAGCCCGGCGGTTGGCTTACTGTCGTAATCATTCCCGAAGAGAAAAAGAAAAACTAGAAGGAGTGGTGCAAAATTGTGGTTCCCAAAGCGGATAAACCCTATTGATTCTGCAATGGAAATATCTTTGACTACTAGTAAGTAGTAGTAGTAATTTGGAATAGAATATTATAATTGTTATAAATAAATGGGTGTGAAGGAGAAGTTTGAGAGGAGGAGGAAAAATTCCGGCCAAGCTCCGGCGAGAAGCCGGTGAGCTTCCGGTGAGGTCGGGTTTCAACCCGGTTTTCATCCATTCATTTTCAACTCTGATTATATATATATATAATAAAGTTTGGTATGTATTTGGTATGTATACAATGACATACATACATATATAATACATATTTTTTAACACTCCCCCTTGGATGTCATTGTGTTGTTGGGTAGAATACGCTTTGGGGATACTGCCTCATTAAAAAACCTTACCAAGAAAAACCCAGTGGGATAAAAACTTGGTGAAGGGAAAAAGAGTGCAGTGCGTATTCTACTCCCCCTCATTTTGGCCTCCATTGATTGTTTCATGTCGTTGCATGCCAATCGCCCTTGTCAGCTTCTGGTGATATATATTTTGTCTGATCACTTTTGGTACATCATTATTTCAATTGGACAGAGTTAGCAGCATTATCTTCATGATTTTGTTGTTGGGGCGTCTATCTTGCCATCTTACTTTTGTAGTCCCGATGATATCGCAATATCATGTGTAAAGTTGTAGTTGATGTCCATCTGTGCTTTGTGTGGACTAAATAAGGGATCTACATCTGTAAAAAGCAACTTTACTCTCTTTCGGGTTTACAGGATTACATATTTGTTATTCTCCAAAGATAAGAGTAAATTCATATCATGCCAATAGGCCTAAGTCAAAAGCTTCAGGCTTTATATTTCTTGCAATGTAAATTGTACTTTGACAGGGTACTCCATGTCCAATCTAATAGCACGGTATTTGGAAGCTTCTTTAGGAGTTCCAATCACAAAATATATAGATATCAATATAAATTTATCCATACTCAAAATGATTTAGACTCAGTTCAATTCTTGTAATTTCTCGGGAATTAGTTGCTTCAGGCAACGTGGATCCTTCAGGGATCTTCATGCATATTTCACAACTTATGGATCCATAGTAGGCTGTAAAAGCATTCATTAGATGCATTTCTAATTCTTTTCATATAATGCCAGACTTATCAAAATAATTGCATCTACCACAGGGGAGTGTATCTCCTCATAATTAAAAATAAGGTCGTTCGGGTAAAACCATGTGCAACCGTGCTTTATATCTCATTTATATTTTCCGCACAAATACCTATTTACCGACCGATTAAATTTTACATCATCTGGTGTACGAACTACAGGTCCGAAAAAGTACTCGCTTCACATGCGAGTCCAATACAGCCTTTAATTATATCTCATATATTTTGGCCAATCATACAACGCCTACTTTCATTAGTAGGTTCATGATCCTCATTTTATTTAGCGCTATAAATAAAACAAGTATTCCGTTGACGGTTATTTTCACGTCGGTTCCATCTTATTTCTGACACTGTAATTGAGATCTTGTCATGCTTATTTATTTTAGGTACCTGAGTTACTTCTGGAACTTTATCACTTTGTGTCAGAGAATCAACTTCTTCTAGAGGACTTTTAACTCAAACCTCTACTGGAGGCCATATTTTTCTTACTGGGGCCATCTTATCACATTTGCTCCTTTTTCTCTATTGAGAATTTCTTTTCTTTTTGGAACCGAGTGTAAACTATAGATTCATTTGCATACTTATATTGTTCTTCAGGAACATCAATTTAAACAGGAGCATTTGCAGCTGGTATATGGTCACACTTAATTTAAATGTGTCTGGCAATTGCATATCAACTTTCCTGCAAATGAATCATCTTCTTTTGAACTTCAGGTTCACATTAATTTATATGAGGATCAACATTCATATATATTATGTATTTCAACAAACTTGATCCAGCTGCTTCTTTCTTCCCCTGATGTTGGGTATACACACATATCGAATTATCAATAAGCAAATCTTGCTATAAATGAATCTCCAATCTTTTAGTCAATAGTCTCAATAATGTTGTGATTTGATGGAGATTACCCAACATCTATTCCCAATCTTCTTTAAGGACCAGATTAACTATGCTGTGGTGGAGCATAATATACTGTACAACCAACGGTCCGAAGATGGGAGATATTTTGTGACCAAGAACCAATGGGGAGATCTTATGATCTTATAATATCTTATTGGCTTGATGCACATTTACTGCGTATAAAATACCATAGTCATATTTCATCAATGGTCCTGCAATCAATTGTCAATATGACCCAAATCACTTTGGGTTTATTTCCAATGATATACATTCTCCATTGAAGAAACATACCAGCATTATCTAGACATATAGTCTAATAACATGAGTAGGGATATGCACTTGCAAGTGGCTTAATTATTAGAACAAGTGCAAACAATGCCAACTTGCGTCACATAATAGACCATCTAGTCGATGCATCGTAAAAATTACCTAGATGGTTAACACCGCGGATTTATCAGTCCGCGTTTATGTCCCTGAACTATTCTCAAACTTGCTGGTGATACTAGGCCATTCTCATCTTAGGAAAGCCGTATAATAACTTTCGCAGCAAACAAACTCATAGAAATTCATTGATTGTAAAACTTCTGGTTTTTCAATGAATGATCCAATAAATTTCGTGCATCATTATTAACCCGGGATGGCCCATCCGGTCATGCCAAACAATAAATCCATGAACCAACTTCAAGTTGGTGCCAGCTTCAGGCTGCGCAAGCTGTGTATCTAAACACTTAAAATTGCTAGCTCCAGGCTAGTGCATTCCAGCTTCTGGCTGGATATGTTAAGTTTCAATTACTCAACTGCTAGCTTCAGGCTGCAATACATGTGTCAATATTAGGCTTATTCCTGCCACTCATGTCGGAAAAGATCAGAATTATTGGACAATAATTAAAGTAGTGGCAAACTTTTCCAAAAGCAAAACCTCGAAGCTTGAAAAACTTTGGAGTTTACTGACAAATAATGCAAAGTTTTAATTACCGAAAAATCTTCTGGATTTTTTTCGGAGACAGAAAAGGGTCCACATTTGAGAAAACTGACACCTAGCTGTCTAAGCTCAGACTATAAGAAGGGGAGGCGGTTGAGACAGGAAGATGCAGAAAAATTAGAAAAATCAACAAGACAAGAAAAATGCCTTCCCCAGCTACTGTTTTCTTTGTTGAGGGTGCCTCTCTAGGAAGAAGAAATAGGTTAGCTTATAGCATGGTAAATGAGCAGCAAGAGGAACTACCGAATGATCTGGCGAGAATTCCTCGTTTAGTGTTTGTAGATGAGCTATACTCGTCTAGGTTCTTTGTGACTCCAATGGAAGAAACTTTCTTCCTGGAGGACCAAGGCAATCTCAGGACAAATTTTTATGGCTCAGCTAACTCTATAATGTTTTTCATATCTGCTAGGATGCAGGAATTTCAGCTAGAGCCTTCATGTCAAATTTTAAATCAAAGCAGTTATTATCAGGTTTCCATGATGGCTCGGAGCGTCCCAAGGGTGACTGGGTTACCACCTACATGGCCTAAGGTATGACTTTTATTGTGGAATTGCAGGGGTATAGCAAGAAGGTCTCAAGACCTTGTGCGTACCTTAAGGGATCTGAAGAATCAGTACAAGCCTAACATGGTACTGATTACTGAGACTTTGTGGCAAGCAGGAGAGAATCATGGTGTGATTCCACTTCATTTTCCTCAAACGAATCGGTTTGAGATACCTAGAGAAAACAACAGGGGTGGTATGTGGTTCTCCTGGAACGACAGTATTAGGGTCAACATTAATGGTGAGGCTCAGAGTTTCAGGGTTAATGTTGAACCCAACAGATAGATTACTCGTTTAAATATATGTATGAGAACCATTCTTCTTTGAATGTTCTCCAGTTATGGATCTGTTTTTGCAATAATAATATGCATGTTTACTTTGAGCCTTTTCCATTTATTATCTCATTTACGCCCATAGGCACAAATAATTATACCGTCTTATTCGCTTCAGGGAATAAATATGAGTCAATTCATTTGGGATCCATAATAATTCATTTTATTACTGGGGGTGTCTGTACTCGTGTAAATATACGATCTTCTAGATCATATTAAAACATGCGTTCTTCAGGAACATATTCGAATTTATGCTCTTCTGGAGCGTGTTAATCATTTTTCATTTCGAAATGTCATAATATGTTATATTGACATCCACACACATATAATTCTCCCCCTCTGGATGTCAATTTTGCATTGTCTTCGAGACTAATCCTTCAGGCATTATTCTAAGAAACAATTATAAAGTACTGAAAAGTAAATAAAAATAAATTGCAATGCATAATAATTTAAACTGAACATAAAAATAAATTGAATATTAAAATGAATTGTTAAGCAAGTATAATATCCACCTTCTGGTGGTCATATAATTGCCATCTTCTGGTGGTAATAATGTTGATTTTCGATTTTTCTTTGAAGGATCTGCAGGATCTTTTGAACGGTAAAACTTCCAATCTTCGTTGTATTTTTCTTTTCCCGAGTCTTCTGGACTCTTACATTTAGTCTTTCAGACTATTCTCATTTAAATGCATTTTCGCATTTAATGCCCGTTATAAATTTCTTCCGGAAATTTTAAGGGCCTCAAATTCAAATAACATAATTGAATATATAAATGCTTAATTAAAATAAATAAGCAAGAGGCCTTATATTAATTACCCCAAGTAAAGTAAATGGCAGGAAATTAAAATAATGGGCCTAGTACGAGCCCATAGGTAAAATTAAAGACGAGAAAATTAAATACAATGGGCCCTATTATAGCCCAATTAAAAATAAATAGCTGGAAATTAAATGCAATGGGCCTTTTTTATAGCCCAATTAAGACGTAAAGAAATAGGCGGCTTAGCCGGCCATGAAATGAATAATGGGCCCTTTTAATAGCCCAATCGGAATTTAAATAAAAACAGAAAATATGCTTACTCGATAAATCTTTCAGCAATAACATATATAATACGCTTATACGATAAAAGGCGGCTTAGCCGGCCAATAAATATAATAAATATAACGGCCTTCCGGGCTTATATAACGGTCTTCTGGGCTTTGCCGGGAAAAATCCGAGTTTTCAAATTCCGGCCAAAATAACTATTCACGGTCGACGGAAATTACTATTCATGGTCGTCGGAAATTACTATTCACCGTGCCGGATTATTTTGCCAAGGCATCAAATGCCAGCCAAACACTTCTGGGTTTGCTGGATTCCGATCAAAATCATTATTCACGGTAGCCGAAAAGTACTATTCACATGGCAAAAATTACTGTTCACGAGGCCGAATTTACTATTCATTGCCGGATTCCGGCCAAACACTATTCATAGGCCAACAACTAATTTCCGGGTCTCACCGTGAGCTCACAATACATTCAATTCCCAAGATCAACATTAATTAAACATTCAATCACTCAAAAATAACATTAATTAAACATTAATATATTCATTTAGGACAAAATTGAGAATATAAATTACTTAGGGACTGAATAGCAGGGATTTACCTGTATAAAACGGAACTCCAGGGACTAAAGTGTAAAACTGACATCACCTTCTTCAGCTACCATATTAGCTGTTACAGGAGCAGAAACGCAGCTCCCTCTTCCTCATCTCCGGCGGCGACGGGGCGGCAGCAAGACCATGTGTGTCGTCGTCGGGTCTGCTCTGCGTTCGGCGAAGACAACGCACACGGCGCTGGGGAGGAGCCGCCGGTTGTTGCAGCGGCGTCGGCAGGGGCAGACCCGGGCGGAAGAACAAATGGATCCGGGTTTCGCCGTCGGGTCGTCGCCGTTTGGGGGCGCGTCGGGCGGCGGCTGGGAGCTGTGAAGGCTCCGGTCGGTCGGCAACGTTGAGGCTGAGAGAGTGGTCCCGGCGGTGAGGCATGAAGCGGCCGGAAACATCAACTGATGAACAGTAACGAGGGGTGCACCGTTACTGTTCATCTTCTCCGAGGGGTTTTTTTTTTTCTCGCCCTCTTCCTCTCTGATTTTCAGTGCTTTCTCTGCACTGGATTTCTTCAAAAAACGGATAGAATCGTCGTGCTGATAACGTGTTATAAATAAATGGGTGTGAATGAGAAGTTTGAGAGGAGGAAAAATTCCGGCCAAGCTCCGGCGAGAAGCCGGTGAGCTTCCGGTGAGGTCGGGTTTCAACCCAGTTTCATCCATTTATTTTCAACTCTGATTACATATATATATAATAAAGTTTGGTATGTATTTAGTATGTATATAATGACATACATACATGTATAATACATGTTTTATAACAATAATAGCCGTTCATATCTGTCTCTTATTAGAATACCCGTTCAATTGGGAGGTCAATGCGATGCGTCTAATTGGAATATCAGATATAGTTAGACTTTCTTTAAAAAATAATCCTAGACATAATAAAACTTGCCACAAATGTGACCCTATTGTCTGTTTGTCAGCCGCCGGTACATTATTACTCTTGAATCATGGTGGCTAAGGATATCAAATCGAATCCATGTTCCTCTTTCCTTTTCAAGTTTTTAATATGATTAGCAGATTTCGACAACATAAACAAATCGTTAGTAGATTTTTGTATTAAAAAATATCTTTAGTTCCTTATTTTAACTTTAGCGAGTGGATCTTTAAATTATGAGTCTATGGCATTTTAAATATTCTGACTAGAGTTAAGTTATACAGTAGGTTACCCAAGCAAGTATGATCTGGTTATTCCTTCATTCCTTCAGAATAGAATAGCCGTTGCGTTTAACTTGTAAACTGGGGGAGAGGGAGGGAACAAACAAGTCAAGGCCATGCCCTCCATCCACACATCATGGGAGTTTATCCTGAAACTCTCCGTGAAATCTTTGGTCAATGGCACCACTGTTTACCGCAAGTCCGGTTTTCCACCAAAGGAAGTCGTGGGAATTGACTCTAACCGTCTGAACTGTAGTCTAATGGATCTTTATGCCTATTTCATTAGGAGAAAAAATAAAAAATCTATATGGTTTTCATTCAACGGAGATCTTGATGGTGTTTGTTTTTTTTGAACAGTAGGAATAAGAGTAAAATGTTTCATGGAAAAGTGAGATTTCTATATTTCCTTTGCTGGCTTTTGGGAAAATAAATAAAAAAAAATTTTCCTTTTTTATTTGTCATAGAGGGAGTCTTCGTCACGTCTCAAATTTTTCCATAATTAGCTGCTATGCGATGCGTAAGCTATACATTACACGGAAAATAAGAGTGTTATCTTTTCAAGAGTAGACCGGAACCATATCGCATTATTCCTCTCTAAAGTCCAAAAATATAGCATTCTAAATTACCATTTAAAAAAAAAAACATTAGAAAAGAAGGTAGAAGTTTGGAGTGTCAAGAATTTTAGTTTTGATGTTTAAGAGCTTCAATTCTTTTGAATTCACGGTTTTGGATCTTAAAATGTTACTGGACGTTAAACACAGAATGATTGAGTTGAGACAAAAAGAGACTAATCAAATCAGTAAAGATTGTAGTATCTGGTTACGCTTTTGTTGGATCTCCAGAGTCTTGCAAGTACGTTAATAAGAGTTTTTAGAGTTTAGACGACTTAGCAATGTAGTAGTAGTAGTAATCAAAGAATCGTAATTCCATAGCTTTTGGCGCCTTCTCCTGTCCCCGTCCCTCTGCTCTGCTCTTCTCTATAATAATTAGCGCACTCCCTGCTCCTCGCAGTTTCCCATTCCCACCATACCAAGACACAAAAACGGCCATACAACCTTCTTTCCCTTCCTCCACAGAAGGAAGAAAGAAAGATAAGGGAAAAATTCTTCAAACCCAAAAACAAGAAAGAAAAAGAGAGTATCTCTTCAATCACACCCCCCAAAAACGGCGCGCACTTCAAGGATCTCTCCCTCCTCCACCTTAACTGCCTGCCTCTCAACGAACTTCTCGGATTCCTCTCTCTCTCTCTGTCCCTCTGTCTCTCCCTCTCACCCTCCACATCTCCAATTCTCCCCCATTAAACTTTTTAATTTCCTCCTCTATATCCCAAATAAAAAAAAACATGAACCCTCCCTTCTCCCCACCAATACCCACCACCACCACCTTCACCCCACCAGCTTCCCTCCCTTCCTCCAAACACCACCGCCTCATTAACCCTAACCCAAAACTTAATCCCCCCTTTCTCAAACCAACAAAATCCCCTTCCCTTCCCTGCTGTTGTATCAGGAATAAACACAACAACAACAATACTAACCTCAATCTAAATCTCAACGGCAATACCACCACCACCTCCTCCCCTCCTCCTCCTCCTCCTTCTTCTCCCTCCAAGCTTAACTACTATGTAAACGACGACTATTATCTTAATGATTACCATAATAATAACAATACAACTACTAACACCGGCATTCCTGACCTCCCGGTCTCCAGGCTCGAATGGCTCGTCAACGAATTCCAGTCCCTTACCGAGCCCATCGACCGGGTCAGGCGTCTGCTAGACTATGCAGCCCACCTTCCGCCGTTCGACGAGGCGGCCCGGTCGCCGGAGAACCGGGTGACCGGGTGCACCACTCAGGTGTGGATTCAGGTGGAGATGGACGGGGAAGGTAGGGTCAGGTTTAAGGGCGACAGCGACTCCGAGATCACCAAAGGTTTCGTCTCCTGCCTCGTCTGGCTGCTCGACGGGGCCGCGCCCCAGGAGGTGGCGGCGGTCAAGGCCACGGATCTGTCGGCCATGAATGTGGGGCTCTACGGGAAGGAGCAGTCCAGGGTGAACACCTGGCATAACGTGTTGGTCGCTATGCAGAAGAGGACCTTGGCGGCGGCGGCTGCGGGCGATGTGAATGAAACGAAAGCAAGCTTTGCGGACAAAAAGGTTTTTCCTTTTCCTTTTTTTTTTTTCCATAGTAGACCCATTGTTTCGTATCTACGAGTTACAATTAAGTAATAGCTCCTTTTATTTTTTTTAATATTGTTATTGTTGTTTGAAGTTGCTTTTTGATTTGAATATTTGTTGGTTCTGGCTTTCGGTACAGCAAGCGAGATGGCAGGAGTTGGATGCCAATTTGTCGCTGTTGTAGATGTATTATGTTGGACATATCTGTGCAGATAATGATGCATGCCAGAGTTATGTATAGAAAAACAAAAAAAAAAGAAGGTAAAGTTGCTTTTCATATAATTTTCTTTCTTTTTATATGAGAATATGCTTCTCTTAATCAAAATATACGCATGTCTTTCGTATCTGTTGCTTTTTTTTTTTTGAATTCTTTTTGATTTCATTTGTCTTTTCCTTTGAGGCTTTGAGGTAGGGACAACGCCTATCAGAGTTACCTTGCTTGGTGATGATCAAATCATTCTGTTTTTTTTCTATTTCTCGTTCTTGTTGGTTGTTCTAAAGTTTGTACGAGCCTCAAAAGTCTTGCCTTCTTTTTTTTTTTGATCAACAAAAGTCTTGCCTTCATCCTCCTCATTTTCTGCATAACTTCTCTTGGTGAATTTCCCTCAATTTATTGATCCGATGAGACCACGATTTGTTGTATGAAGCTTAGTTTCTGGATGTAAAATGTATCACTGGTTGCTTTTGAGCGAATACTGCACCCCATTTCTGGTTATGGGCATTTGTTTTATGTGGCTGCTATGTTTCCATCTCCCAATCTTATTTGCATGGCGTTGGATGCAGGTGAAACCATTGATTTATCCACTATTCTTAGCATCACCTGCTTTTTTCTGGAAGTTGCTGAGAAAATTCCAATGGTGTTTTTGCCTTCTTGTCACTTTGATTTAATGTGTTTGAACAATCTGGAACTTTTGTAGACTGTGGATTATGCCATCCTTTATGTCCTTGGAAATAGCAATATAAACAGCAAGAGAGGGCGTACTGAATCTATCATGTCAAAAGACATTCATTCACTTCGTCTCAAGCTATATTGTTTTAATGTGGCAACTGTGTTTGTTTGGCTTGCTTGTCACATCCACTTTCAGATTTTTGAGCTGGGATGGGAACGCTTCTTGGAAGAAAAATTGCAACTTGCAAACGTAGGATGCGAGCCAGTTTTCCACTCTAGAGACTTTCATCTCGGTTTCTTCTTGTAGGTCAGAACACCTTTTCCTTTTTAACTTGAGGCCTTCATTTATATTATTCAGCTTTCTGTCTCTAAAAGAATTTTGTGGCTTCTCACTGCAGTTAAACAAATAATTTATTATATGTTGAAATTCTCCATCTGAACCTCCCGTCATCAACTTATGAGGATTCGGAGCTGTGTCCAAGCCAGGTCTTAACCCACACTCGGGATTATTGTAACTCAAGTACTGTATTCTCCAGCTTATACTCAAACCTAAATACATAACACATGAACAAAAGATAGGCTCATTTCTTTTTCCTTTTGATTGAGTGGATTGTGTGCACCCTAGTGCCTTGACCACGATTAGGATGTCAGTTGTATTTTGCAGCAATTGCACTTTAACATATTGTAACTAACAAAAGAGTGCTTTACTGTATACTGCTGAGGCATTACCGACTCCCATTTACTATTGTATGAAATGAACAAATGGGCTTGGTTCACAGATAAATGTTATGTTTCTATTTTGCTGACAATTTTATTGTTCTGATGACCAAATCGTAGAGCGGTTGTTTTTCTTTATGAAAGATGAACAAAAAACTTTAAACAATATTGGTCCGGTGGAATTTGCATAACTCTGCTGCAATGGCATAAGCTCGTGGCTTCTTCAACTATTTGTTGGAATATGCTGATACAACATTTGATCGATAGTCCTTATATGTTAAAACTTTGCTGCAATGGGAACAGAGATATTTCAATTGTACATGCTATCCTATCCTGGTGCACTTGCATTGTTGTCTCGTCTGAACAGTATGGCCAGGCTTAGCAAGTATCTCCTTTTGCTGCATAACGGTATGAATAATGTGTGTTGGCAGTCTGACACTTCGCATCAACTAAGCAAATTGCCCATAACCACCACTACATGCAAAATAACCTTTGAGGATTAATCAAATCGAGGTAATCTTCAGCTTCCTACTTTCCTCATCCAGGAAGCTTTATTTTATTCTGTAACCTTTTTTTTTTTTGATAAGATTTTATTCTGTAACCTTACAGGACTCCGTGGCCAATGGTTGCATAACATGTTTACAATCAGGTTTACATCGGCTCTCTAACCTTCTCACTTGCTTGAAGAACTCCTTGGCCTATTTCTCTCCGACAAGAAGAAACCGATCTGAGACACAACAGAGAAAGCTTCTCAGAGAAACATACAGAGGCAATGACCAGGGACATATGATGCCCGCTAATTGCCTGGATATCAAACAGATTGCTCATCTTCTTAGCATCAGTGGTTTGGCCAAAGGCCACCTCTTGGCCTGCAGAGTTATAAGCATAAATTCTGACAAAGTTGGTTGCTGCAGGCACCTTTTTCTCTATAATCCTCTCAAAATTCTGGCTTCTAACAAAAGAATCTTATGGTTTTACAACTGTTTTTCTCCCTGTTCGGTCTACTTGGCTCACTGGAGCAAAACATAAAGTCAACTTCACGCTCTTGTATGGACCGTTGGTTCCTGCTGTCTGGGTGCTCAGGTTCAAACCCCATATTACTCTAGTTCTGTCTCCCTCGGCCTTTAGAGCTGCAAAAACAAAAGTCCAATATCAGGCAAATCTTTTAATTAAAATAGACAAGGGTTAACTTCAAAGCAAGGGTCAATTTCAAAACACCCCAAACATGTTGTTGGAAAACTATTTAAAGGTCGTTTTCCACCGGGTTTGGGGGATTTTTAGTACCAACTATTAATTTTGTATGTACTTCGAAATTTTTTTATACCTATCATATACCCAAATATTGAATTAATACCTCTTTTGGCCCCTAGTTTGGCAACCACTTTAATGTTAGCCACTTAATTTTTAATTTTACGATTTTGCAGCTTAGTTTGGCAACGATTAGGTATTTTCACCTACCAACTCATCCCCACAGGTAAAATTATTGACGTGTAGGTTGACTTACACATATTAACTCATCATTTGATAATTTTCTTTCCTACAAAATCATCCCAAGCCGAACTTGCTGAACAAAAACTGATTTATGACCTGATATGGAACTCGAAAACAAAAACCAAGAAGGAAACAAAAATTGGTTTATATTGGGTCATAAATCGAAATGTGTTCTGGAGGTTCGGTTGGGATGATTTGTAGGAAAGAAAATTACCAAATGAGGAGTTAACATGTTGCAGGCAACCACACGTCAGTTGGGATAGGCTGGTGGGTGAAAATACCTAATCATTGCCAAACTAGGGTGCAAAATAAAAAAATTAAAAACTAAGTGGCTAAAATGGTTGCCAAACTAGGGGGCCAAAAGGGATATTAAACCCCAAATATTTAAATGTGTGCTAATCATATGCTCCGGCCCGTTGCCCGGATTGAGATGCCAAGTGGCAACATATGAGTGGCGCCAACCACCTTTAAAAATCCACGTAGTACTACTCATATGCTGCCACGTGACTCTTTGTCTGGACAAGTGCCCGAAGCATACAACTAGAACACATGTACTTGCTGTATATAATTAGTACAAAAAAAATGAGGTAGACAAATGGTAGAAATTGAAAAGTTTGTGAACTAAAATGTCACCTTGCCCTTCTTGAAGAGAAGCTTCGACTTTAAGAGTTTTTAGGAGAGAGGAGAAAACCATTCCTCCATGGCATGTCTTGGTAGGGAGAAAACTAAAAAGATGACGATATTGGATTCCATACGGAGAAATTTTTCATTTGCAAACGAAAAAATTTCACCACAAAGTACAAAGTGTAACCTTGAGGGGTGCATATATTTGCTTGCCTACATGTAAAGGGCTAAAGGAGTAGAGTTAGCATTCTTTAGGGGTCTAAACGGGCCGAGTCGAGCCTATCAATAACAAAACTTCAAGCTCGAACTCGACTCGAGCTCTGTTGAGCTTAGATATTTAGGCTCGAGCTCGTTAACAAAAGTCCAAGCTCGAGCTCGGCTCAAATAGGCTCGACTAAGCCTCTCCTAGTTGTGGTGTGCCTACATACTCACTGCCTATCATTCTCCACCGTCTTCTCCACCATGAAACAACGAACAAACCCATGGGAAGAAAGGAAAAACCCGCAACCATAAATAAATCTAAATAGTTATTCGAATCTAAGAACTAAGTGAGAAGTATGAGGAGAAAAAACCCCGCAATCAACATTCTAGGCTTGATGTTGCTGCACTTCTTATTCACGGTGGACAAAAGCATCATGTCAATGAATTCATGAGAGAAAATTGGAGGAGTAGAGGCGAGGTTTGTGAGAGTTTAGGAAAGTAAAAGTAGTGAGAGAGGTGATCCGCAGCGTGGGTGTTGAATATGGAGGCGAATTTGTGTGGTAGGTGGGAACAGCGGTGTTGAAGCAGAAAAGATTGAGAGGTGTTTAGGTTTAAGGAATATTTATCATTTATATTATCATTAACTTTTAATTTGATGTATAAAATGATTGGGCTTAAAGAAGATAAAAGATCCAACCCAAATTCTTATTAAAGAGTCTCATGGGCTATGATAGTTTTGGGTTTAAAATTGTAATAAAGGTCCAACTGAAAAAATAACTATTAAATCCTTATAGTTTATTAAAACTCGATTAAGCTCGAGAGCTTATCGAGTCGAGTTTAGTGGAACTGAAGCTCGACTCGTTTGAATACAAAATTCGACTCAAGCTCGATAAAATCGAGTCGAGTTCGAGTAGTCTCCGAGTCGATCTCGAGTGGCTCACAGTAGCTTGACTCATTTACACCCCTAGCACTCTTCAAGAGTCAAGTCTTCCATCGTTTTTTGTTTTGACAGAACATAAATTCATATCACAAATAGGAATAAGTCAATAGTACAAGAGCAGGTATTCATGGGATAAAACCCATACAACCGAAGATAAACACACATAAAAAACCTGAAACATAGCAACCTACACATACACAGTCCCACACATTATACAGATAGAACCTACGAGGAAAGGAGATATCCAAATAAAAGGGCTTTAAAGCGGGGCAAAATACGAAGTAATCCTTTGTAACAAAGGACATTATGATTAATGGCAAAGAACGCCTCCTTATCAAGCAATTGCATTAGAAATCAGCAACTTACCGCTTACACG